>BMAO01004279.1:0-23452 GCA_019973975.1 Trichonephila clavata | reverse complement strand
TTTTCAATTCACCCGTGCGGCGAAGAAGGGATATACCTACAAGTGCAATATGTAATAAAGATAAATTTGCTGAAAGTATCGGTTGTATATGAGCTTTCTTTTAAAGTTAAAGTTGTTTCAGTTATAAAAAAAAAAGAATAATTTTCAACAGTTTCTGAAGCAAATTAACATTTAATTTCGTTTTTATAGGCCTGTTATTTTATATTTAATTCAGTTGAGAAAATAGGAGTGAAGCATATGTTATCGGGATCTTACAATGCATATACTTCGCAGTTATCACTACAAAAATACTTCATTTATCCTGCTTTTTATGAGCTCAGAAAAAAAATTAGCTTGTTAAGCGAACAAAACATAACCCAAAATTATTTGTAAAGCAAATTAGTAAAAAAAAAAAAATGTTGAAAACTTACTTAGAGTTTTTGATAATCTATGCTAGCTGTTCTCAAATTATAGCATTTAGCAAAATGTTCGAAAATTGATCGATACTATGCATGAATTTCAAAAATTACAGATATACCTGCTTATATAATTGTGGTACAAATTTACGAGGACTGTTGCCAATTATCCATTGTCCAGCTGCATTGTTATACATATTAAAATAATTAATACTACTTATTTTCAACTGGAAAAGAATCGTAATAAATATTTGCATCAAAACTTCTTTCTTTTTCTTTATTAATTCCAAAAAAGTCGAATACTAAATAAATCACAATTATAAATTAATTTATGTTTTAAAAATATCTTTCTGTTTAAATACATACTTTTTGCACCCATAGATAATTTTTTGAATGAAATTAAGGTATTAAAATAATTTATTAATTTTCAAAAAAAAAAAAATTCCTTCAAATATGCATAAAAAGCAAAGCTTATATTTGAATTAAAATTATGAAAAAAGATCTCTAAAAAAAAATTTTCAGTGCTAACAAAAATCCAAATTAAAGTCATTCATGAAAAGTATCATGTAATTTAAAATGCTTCCAAAGAAATAATCCACTTCAAATATATATATAGTTATGTTTTTTCCCCCAATTACCATTAAATAAACATTAACCAACCAATTCCTACGCACGTACAGCTCCAGAAGCAACCAAAAGTTAATTTTGAGACTTTGAAGTGTAATGTCTGGAATGCCATGAGTCATTCTCGTCTGGCTGCATCTGTTCAGGTCAGTTGCTTTTGAACATTTCGACATTTTCCAATTCATCGATTAAAAAAAACTAGTGGTTACGTTGTTGGAGTAAAAATAAAGTGATTGCAAAGATATGAGGAATATAATTTTGATATAACTATGCATACCTCTTTAACTTATTTCGGGAATATTATTTTTTAAAAAAGATGCTTAGATCCTCGACCTCCCCTTGCTTTTTTAATATTGTCGCCAATTATATAACTAATAAATTAAACAGTTAAATTTAGATATAAATTACATAATATGTTAACATTTTGAGAAGCAAAAGTATTATGAGAACAAATACTAATATATTTAACATATTTTTTAAATCTTTAGTCTTTTTTTTTATTTATATATACTTCTTTATTAATAAAAGGTTTTCGTGATGCTGTAGTAAATTTTTTGTTAGGTATAGTTAGTGAAAATGGGTCGTAAAAAGTTTAATTTAGCCGAAGAGGAGCTCCAAGAACGATTTGCCAGCGCTTTCTGGTAAAATCCGATTACATCATAGATCGTGATGTTACTAATTTCCAGAAGCATCCATATGGTCGCCAGAAATATTGCCAACTTTGCTGTATCACCAATTTTCCATTAAAATCCCATTATAATGTAAGGGATGGCGTTGCTTGAGAATATTACAATTTTTATCACAAAATAAGTACAACAAAAAGTACTATTACAACCAGAATATTAAACATGAAGGTATAAATTATTTACACTATTTTAAGATGTACACAACGAGGGTTATATAACTTGAACAGTGGAGGTTAGTCTGCCGTTAGACGGACAGGAGTCCCCCCCCCCTCCCTAGTATTTATTAATAATCATGAAAAATGAATTCAAAAAATATATATAGCGTTTCTCTTCAAAACTGTTTAGTAATATGCATTTCACAATTACTTGTTGTAGAAATGTTTTAAAAATAACTTAAAGGACTATGTAGTCTATGAATTGTTGCATTAAATCCATGAAAAGTTGAAATTTGTATCCGCATTTTTTTTGTTTGAAATTATTTGCACCTAAATTTAATTTACGATATAATTATAACAATTATAATTATAAGCACACATAAATGAACTTACTTAATTTATTCTAGTGAATACACTTAAATTAATAACACATGTTAATTAAATATTAAAAAATAAATTCTGTTTTATTTATAATTGTATAAGTAATTTATTATTTTATTTTTTTAGAATTAATAATTTCATTTTTCATTAAAGTGAAACACATCAAACTACTATAGAAAAATTCATTACATTTTATTTCCTGTCTTTTTTAATCAAACGATATTATACCAAATTTCGAATGGATAGCTGTTGAGATGTAGATTTATAAGAAAATAAAAATACAGACGAACTGAAATGTTTTACATTTAAACATTATTTTTCTCTCACAAAAATAACATTAAAATTATTGAAAGAAAAGTATATTATTTTTGTTAAAAAAAATATTGTGAGCCCCTAATTTTACATTTTTTGAGTATTTAATGTAAAGGTCCCCCCTCCCCTCCCCCTTTGCTGAGCTCAGAGATATTCATCTCAAAAAAATAGAAAAAAAACATGTTTTTTATTTTTTTTAAAACTATAATTTATTTTTCATTTTTTTAGCTCCATCTACAATAAAAGCATGTTTTTTTTCCTTTTTTTTAGTTTTCAAGCTATCATTTACTCATTGTTGAATTTATCCTTGAGTTGGATATTTGGAGCCGGGGAGGGGGAGATTACGTAGCCGCTGGAATTTGTCTTGCTCTTCAATGGATATTAATTAACGAGTCTGAAGGGTATTTATTCTCTCCGTTTACGGGGCCTCGGATCAGTCCCGTATCGTTATATATTACCGTCTCTATAGATACATGTCAAACTAATAAAAGTGTGTTAAGAAGAAATATATATTAAGTGTCAATCGTATTATCACCTTTTAAACGTATTGCTATAATGTTAGTTCGTATCATCACTTCTAAACGCATTGCTTTTTAAAAATAAAAAACATTTAGCAGTTGGAACATAAACTTTTTTTTCCACATGCACGAGTCTTTTTTTTTATTTCCATTTTTAGAAAAACTAGGCAATTGTTTATATTATGGTGAGAAATTGCTGACGCACACCCACCCTTCCCTTTCTCACATAAAGAACACTTTTTTGTTTGTTTTATTTCTATTAACCACAAGTGTATTCGTTTTTAGGGTTGCACCTCAATATTTTAGTCACTAAATCTGGAATTAGTCTCCAAATCTGGAAATGGTATATGGAATTAGTCGCCAAATCTGGAAATGGTATATGGAATTAGTCGCCAAAGCTGGAAGTGGTACATGAAATTAGTCGCCAAATCTGAACAATCGTTATTCCTTTCCAACACCCTTTTGTAGTCAATCGAACTAGGTGTAACTTAATCTTTTAGTCGCCAAATCTGGAAATGGGAACTGAAATTAGTCGCCAGATGCAGGATGGGATCGGAAGAGGGCGAGTCGCTAATTCTTATGATCCTGATCAGGACAATGGAACAAAATTATGAAATTATTGTATCGTCATCGGTCCTTGATAAGTGTGTAAAATTTCGAATTAATCTGACCTTTTAAAATGCTTAAAAATATCGAATTCAAAGATTCCGTTACATGCAAAGGAAGCTTATAAAAGGGTGTTAATAAATACCCTGGCCATCTTCTTGTTCTTTCTTTCTTTCTTTTTTTTTTTTTTTGCATGTATAAGTGGCAGATAGTTATATCCGTCGTTTCTACTGCTGATGATAAAACATAATTATATGTCTACATTCTTTTCATTTTTTTAAAAAACATTTCCGTCAGAATGCGAAGTGGATAGAATAATATATGACACTAAGATCTTACCCTTTTCAATAGATTTTAAATTTGACAAGCACGTTTCTTTTCTTAAGTAGAAATCAGCTGAAAAGAGGCTTTACGGAAATTGACTCACAAGGAAAAAAGATTATGGGGAAGCGTGCGTGCAAAAGGTAATTATGCTTCGGTTTTAGAAATTCAAATCCTATCCTTTTTAAATCAAGAGGTGAGAGCTATAAGAGCATTTTGAACAGAATGGAAAGCTTAAAACGAGAATTTAATTATTAATAACTTAAAAATACAACATCACGAAATACCCAGCAAAATGGGTGGGTAACGGCTAATATGTGTGGTGGTGATAAGCCAGTAACGCTTCCAGACTGAAGTGATCATTTTGGTCCAGTGGTATGTTACGAGCTTTCGAATCAGAATGTATCGAGTTCTGTCCTCTTCATTGTGACCTTGACTCTGAACTAAGAAAAAAAAAGCAACCTTTGTGCAGCTGTCGTGGCTCCATCTACCCTCCACAAGAACAATCAAAAGTCATCAGTCACACTTGACGCAACAGCAACAACTCACACGCGTGCCATAACAACTTTTTCGTTCCTTCGCCTATCCACCGACTCACTGGTGGGGGAGTAGTGTGGCAGTGGTCCTATATAAGCCAGTAACAGCCTCCGGACTGAAGAGATCATTTTGGTCCAGTGGTATGTTCGTGCTTACGAATCAGAAGGTACCGAATTCTATCCTCTTCATATATACAGTAAGACAACTACTTAACGAAGTCGCTAAATCCAGAAGAAAAGTTCGCTATGTGGAAAATTCTTTATAGATAGAGATATATCCTTTGATGTACTTTATAAACTACGTAAAACAAATTTTAAATTCATAAACACTATAAAACTATTAAAAAAGTAATTACTCCCACTTTTATTGTAAATTAAAATCTACTTATTTTATAAATCTTAAGAAATCTGCAAGGAAAACAAAAGGGAAAAATGCATTGTCCAGTTATCACTGTATTTTTTACTTCAAAAAATAATATTATATTAAAATTAAGGAATTTTAATGACATTTTCTAATTGTAAGCCTGCAATAAGCATAATTGTAAGCCTAAATATGCATTATTTTATAACCAGTAATTTTAAACATAGTTTTATAACCAGTAATTTTAAGCATGCACTATCGCATGAGTCGTTGTTGTCGTGTCCTTCCCGAAGGGAAGGAATAAAAGTTGCCGGAGGCTGTGAGACAGGTTGGACTTCTTAACAATAGATGGCGACACCACCTATCTCCACCTCCACAATTTTGGCATGGAACTGAAGGGGAGGGAAATATTCTCCAGCCCCCTGCACTCATGGTTTCTGCTGCGACCGCCCACAAGACTTTCGGACCCACTGATTTAACGAGCACGTACTCCGTGTGTACTCGGTGGTATTTAGTGGCATCGAACTCAGGCCCTCCGGTCTGGAGTCCGATGCTCTAACCACTAGGCTACCCACGGCCCCGCATGAGTCCTTAAATATAATTACTGATAAAATCTGTTAATTTTATTTCAGTTTTTCTATTTGGAAAAATTACGGCAATTTTATTGCTCTATGTGAGCTAGATACCTGGTAAAACCATTGATCACCATAAAATGTGTTGAAAAAGAATAATTTTCTTAGTAAAAAAAATTTTATGTACCATGTTTTTATAACCATTTTCATGCATTGTCATCAACTTCTGAGCTATGGTTCAAATTTCAAGTCTCTAGTTCATCGGGAAGTTTGTTTAAAATCAGTTACAAAACTCCATAAGGACAGACATACAAGCCTCTTCGAAGGCCCGAATTTGATACTAGAACTTTTTTTTTTTACATTTTCATGCATTGTCATCAACTTCTGAGCTATGGTTCAAATTTCAAGTCTCTAGTTCATCGGAAAGTGTGTTTAAAATCAGTTACAAAATTCCACACGGATAGACAAGAAAGCGAGTTAATAAAAACATGGTAAAATAATTTGAAATGTCCGGAAAGGTTTTTAAAATAGAAAGAGAAAAAAAATCGAATTACAAGAGAAAAAGTTCGTTGAATAGAAAATGCACTTCGCTATTGGGAGGTTATTTTACGAAGCAAATAGCAAAATGTTCTTGGCTCCAGGGAAAAGTTCGCGCAATAGAAAAATTCGCTAGATAGAGGTTCGTAAAATGCAATTTAAAATTTAAGAAAAATTATAGTAAATATGAAAGTAGCTAGACATCGTTTGTATTCTATTTATTTTTCTAAGTAAAAATATTAGCTTTGGCCTACACTACGCCCTTTCTCAAATTATTATTCTCATTATACGATCTTCTTTTCCCCTTCCCTCTTTGTTCTGAAAATCAATACTTTTCGTTCTTTTTGGTTGTTATTTTTCTTTGGTTCGTTGACCTCAGCCTGCTCTAACCTCAAATGATCATGCATGAAAGGTTATCCTAAATTGTCCTATATATCATAAAAATATCGTCTGCAAAATATGAATTCGATTTTATTATGCAGAATTTGGGCGACATGTTGAATTTTCTGTAAAAATTGTCGTTGGTCACGATTTCAGATATTATCATATCTATAGTGATGGAATTGCAAATGTAGAAACTAACTAATGAAATTTAACTACCCATTTTTTATTATTATTTACCTCTTGTTGTCTTGTTGTTAAGTCTATCACAAGGGTCGGCAACCTATTACACGCGTGCCACATGTGGCACGCGGTACAATTTTCAGGGGCACTCTGAGCTATTCAACAAATTTGTCAGTTTTTGAGTGGATGGAAGTTGACAAATATGTAATGGACCTTATTTGAATCATCTTCTGAATTATTGACATTTACGAAAAAATCTGAAAGATAACCCTAAAGAAAAATTTACAGCTATCTTGTAAATTATTGAAGGTCATTGCTGGAGAGATTTAATTGTTTGAAAATTGCATGTACTCTGCTTTCTGCTTTTGGTTCTACATATCTAAGTGAAAAATCTTTCCTCTTATGTGAAAAATATTTTGAATCCGCAAAGAAATTGTTTAACAACGGAATGCTCATAATTGTGTCTAATTGAAAGTCGAATATTATATGTCTGATATTACGATATGAAAATAGTGCGGTGCAAGTCCTAGGTTCACGTTAAAATTTTTATTTATCTTTTTATATTTAACTATAATGAAGGGAAGTACTTAGATGTTGTCTATACCATATTTTAATAAATATGTTTAAAATACATGTACAATTAAAATATTTTTTTATTTTTGTTGAAGAAATAGTTTCATTTTATGTTGTTTATTTTTTACGTTAAGAAATATCCTTGAATGATGCAAAATTAATCTATACAAATAAATAAAATTGAAGTGTCTGTTTGTAATTTCAAATTAGCAGCTTTTTACTTAATGCACTAAAAGTATATACGGTACTCATAACAAAAAACCAATTTTTAAAATTTTTGTCTGTCTGTTTGTTCCGGCTAATCTCGGAAACGGCTGGTGCGATTTTAAAAATTCTTTCACTAATGGAAAGCTACATTAACGGGGAGTAACATAGGCTATATTTTATTCCCGTATTCTTACGGGAACGGGAACTATACGGGTGAACGTGAAACTGAATGCTAAGATGAACGCCAAGCTGAGCTAATGAAGTCGTTTTGGTTACTGGCGACCGATGGCCTTCATGAGACATAATAGTGTTACGCGCACATGATAATACGCTGACACGTGCCATAATTTTTTTTTAGGATAGTTATCTCACTGTTCAGTTAAGTAGAGCATCGGCTGTTTCGGATGCACTTTTAAAAATAATAAATCAAGGCTTCATAAGCAAAAACCAATGCAAGAAACAAAAAATTGATAAGTTTTACGGTTAGTTTTAATCCTTTCTTTTTTTTTTTTTACATTTTTATTCACATTTAAACAATAGTTATTATAATCCATATCTATATCTATACAAATAAATAAAATTGAAGTGTCTGTTTGTAATTTCAAATTAGCAGCAATTGTTTGCGGGGGCGGGGGTTTAAGGGGCGTTAGAAATTCCGATTTTTTAGTTATTAGACGTACAGTCTTGAAACTTAGTAAGTACATTCCTCTCATAGGGTAGAGATACGCTACAAAATGGGTTTCGTGAAAATTGCCCTCAAGTGGCGTTGCGGGACTTAAGGGGCGTTATAGATAATTATTTCCATTTTTAAACTATAAGACGCACAGTCTTTATATTTGATAAGTAGATTTCTTTTATAGAGTAGAGATCAGCTATAAGAAGGTTTTGTGAAAACAGCCCTCTAAATGGCGTTGCGGGGGATTTAGTGGCGTACTAGATAAATATTTTCGTTTTTAAACTACTTCACCTCCCTGCTTGAAAATTGGTAGGAATGTTTCTTTCATGGAGTAAATATCCCCACTACAAAACAGGTTTGGGAAAAATTGACCCCCAAGGGGTGTTGCGGGGTGTTAAGTGCAGATATAAATAATTATTTCTATTTTTAAACTATTAGACGCACAGTTTGAAATTTGATAAGCAGATTCCTCTCACAGGATAGAGATACACTACAAAATGTGTTTTGTGAAAATCGACCCCTAGGCCGCGTTGCGGGGGTTCAAGGGGCGTTATTGATAATTTTTTTTTCATTTTTAATTTATTGGACGCACAGTCTTCAAATTTTGCTAAGCAGATTCCTTTCATAGTGTGCAATTCCCCTACAAAATGGGTTTTGTGAAAACAGACCCAGAAGTGGCGTTGCGGGGGCTCAAGTGGCGTTATAGATAATTATCCCCATTTTTAAACTATTAGACGTACAGTCATGAAATTTGATAAGCAGATTCCTTTCGTAAAGTAGAGAACCGCTACAAAATTTGTTTCGCGAATATGAACTTCTAAGTTTAATTTCGGGAGATTAAGAGGCGTAATTGATAAATATTTCCATTTTAAACTATTTGATCATCCTGCTTGAAAATTGGTAGGTATGTTCCTTTCATGGAATAGAGTTCCTCTAACAAAGAGTAAAACGAAAATTGACCCCCAAGGAGGGTTGCGAGGGGTCAAGAGGAGTTACAGAAAATAATTCCTGTTTTTAATTGTTAGACCCATATACTTGAAATTTGTTAAGCATGTTTCTTTTGTTGAATAGGGATCCACTAAGAATGTATTTTAAGCAAATCAAGTTGTGGGGGGTGCAGGGGGTTACTGAGACGTATTGACGAAAAAAATTACTTTTTTCGAGCTACAAGAACTATAATAATGAAATTTGGTTTGCATTTTTCTTTTGTTGAGTTGAAATCCGCTAAGAGCGGTTATTTTGGAAAACGGCTCTCAACGGGATTACGGGGATATTGATAGTAAAACTTTTTTTTTCTGTTAGATTTAGACTTGAAATTTGGCTCGCATGTTCAATTTATGGAGTAGAGATCCACCGAAAATTGGTTTTGCGGGAATCCACTTGGTTTTTGGGTTACGAAAGAGCAAACATCATTCTATGCTTCAATTTTAGAGATTTTTAGAAAACACAAATTAGATGAGTTCTGCCCCTTTTTTTTATCAACAGGCGACAGTTATAGGTATAAGTATATTTTTCAATACAATCGAATTCTTAATGCAGGACTTAGATATCAATAATTTATACATATATATAAGCAGTAAAAATTTATAAAACATCATGAAATTCCCAGCGAAGCGGGCGGGTAACAGCTAGTATATAATAAAACTAATATCTATATTAACATCTATATTATTGTACTCTATTCCCTAACTCTGCATACATTATTCCGGGACTTGAGTTGTTTAAAAAATATTCTACTGAGTGGCAAGCTGAATCCCATTGGTAGAGTGGTTTGGCACCCGCAGCTAAAAGGTTGCCGACCACTGGTCTATCACATGAGAAAGATGGTTCAAAAACGATATGTGTTGTTGTTAATTATGCCGCTTGATCGACAGTATCATCAGATCAAGGCCCACGAAATTCATTGTGGCAAGAAGCTAGTTGTAACCCTGTGCATTCATGACACTAAGGTGATCAATTTTCTTACTCAGAAAAGGAGGACGAAAATTTTACGAACAAAATAAAAACATAAATATATGAAACATTTTATTAATTCAAATAAAAATACATTAATTACGCTTGAATTCCTTTTAATTGTTTACTTAAAACAGTATTTTTCCATTAAATGAATTTTTTTTTATTAATATATCATTTTCTAATATACCGGAAATTTTGGATCAAGATATTCGGATCATTCATATTGCTGAAGTAACAACATTCAATCTTGCTTTCTCACCTGTCCAAAAGTCATTACCAATTGAAAAAACTCTTTCAGCTGCTACAAGGGGTGATCAAATGAAAAGGTACGAAACGACATAAAAATGAAACAGTTAAATATTTGCATATTCCGCCAAGGGAGAATGTAGCGAGACATCTCGGGATGCCATTGGAGACTCTGACTGGGATCGGATCATGCGCGGGTGCCCGCATGCGCAGGAGAGAGCAAAGGCTCTTATAAAAAGCGGCGTCCAAATGATGCGAGCACAGAATTACTCGAGCACAGAAAAAGCATTAACTCCGATGTGTACTGTGAGACACTCCGACGCCTACGCAGGTCCATCAAGAACAAAAGACCGGGGCTGCTCACGGAGGGTGTGGTTCTGCTCCATGATAACGCGCGTCCACACGTCTCCAGAGTCACACAAATGGAACTGGACAAGTTCCAATGGGAGACGTTGGACCATCCGTCCTACAGTCCGGACATGTCACCCTGCGATTTCCATGTGTTTGGTCCACTGAAGAAACACCTGAAAGGAAAGCGCTTCAACTCGGACGACGTACTCAAGGAAACTGTGAAGGACTGGGTCTCGTCACAGCCACAGGAATTCTGGGAACAAGGAATCCTGCGGCTTGTTCATCAGTGGGATCGTTGTGCTCAGGCCTATGGTGTATATTTTGAATAAAGTCTATATTTGTACCCACCGTGTCGTTTCGTACCTTTTCATTTGATCACCCCTTGTATATTAGTTCAATGGCAGCACAACGTAAATTCAACAAGAATAATTAAATTTTCGTATGGAATTTGTTCTTTTCTGAAATAGTTAAATGTTTCAACCCATCTTTCATCAGTTTCAACCGGCTAATTTCCCCATTGTTCTAATTTATCAAAATTTAAATATACTTTTAGTCTTCTAATTTCTTCAAACAATTGTCATCGATTTTAATAACACGCTTTCTTTCGATAAAAACTCAATACAATTTTCTATATCTGCCCAACTGACTAGCGATGAAGTCAAAAAACACCATTGAAAAAACTGTTATTTCCTGTGATATTTGTTTCAGACCATTCTACGACATATTGGAAACGTGTTTGGTAACAATTCTGCACTTCTTTGGTGAATTTATCCGTTATGCCTGGCTTTGATTATTTTTTTCTTTTTATTATTAAAGGAATAAATTTTTGATGTGTAACATCTTTCCTCTCGATTGCTGGAGATTTGTGGGAGTGATTTCGTGAAAAGGGACGGAAATGCGTAACAGGAAGTTGGGGAAGCGCGCGCTATTCAGTGAAGTTCTGTTTATTCTCCTTCATTCGGGAGGGGCTCCGCCCCCACCCCCTGCGGCCTAGGCCGTGGGATCTTTGTTTTTGTTTTGTCACTTTAGGATCAGAGAAGAAGCTAAGTCCTTTAGGCAAAGACGTGGTTAGACAATGACGAACGTGTTTCGATACCTGACTTCGATTGCTGCGTATAATTTAAACGACCGGGCCACAGAGCAGTTGGTGTTGTGATCTATCGCAAACAGAACAACTCACATGTTGTGGCTCGACATATGGATATTACTTATCGTCAAACAAGTGGACTGGGTATTGTTAGTCAAGATATTGGGGACATATGTGCGGCAGAATGCTTATTTGAAAATGGACAAACAGTGATTTCGGTGGTCAAATACATTTCTCCGAATCAAAAGGTTCAAAAAATTAAAGATTTCCTGCATTTTTTACTTTTACCATATACCGAATGTAGTTCTGCTCTTTTTATAAAAAAAACTATCACTTGCTTCACATGATTTTGAGTGGTGATTTTAAAGTTAACTTCAGTTTGCTAGAAGCCGAGACACTCATAGCTTTTTAGAATGATGAACTCAATCTCGAAATGAACACAAATCGAAATGTTTCAACAACTAACAGTGGTACTGTTATTGACGCTATTTTTCACAACGGTTTTTAAATACTTTGAAAACATAAGTATATGTGTCATATTTTATTCATCACCGCTCTTCCCCAAATTGAACAAGAATAATTATTTTTGATAAAAAATTGCATTACTTCTTGTGTTAATTAAATAAATTTTTCAATAAAAATATAATTATTCCATAGAAAATTATTTCCAATCATACTCGATTCATTTTTTTAGGATTTAAGTTGCTATTACGAATTCACTACGATAACATGTCAGATGTTACACATCATATGCGACAACTGTAAAGCTCGCTTCTTTTTTTCTTGAAATCTTGATTTTTGTTGAAGAACAAAATCATTCAAAATAAGACTATATTCTGTAGCTGAAATATGTTCACCATCGATCTTTTAAATTGTTTTGTGTGTGGGGGGGGGGGATACCTTATTATGTACAAAACACATTAATATATCCAATAATTCATACTATGCCGTCACATGACGCGTAACAGTTAGGCCTGTCATCTTGGAATGCAGAGATTAACAGATTAGTTTTAAAATATTGAAAAAAAGGACAAGTAGGAGGACACTTTTCGAAGAAGGACAGAACCTATTAAAGGAGGACGATTGGTCACCTTAATGCTACTGGCATGAAGCTGATACTGATGGTCAAAGTAATTATGTCGCCCATCCGGTATAGTGGTTAGCGTCATTGACTGTCGTGCCGTAGGGCCTGGGTTTGAATCACGGAGAAGGCATGGATGTTTGTAAATGTGTAGTGCCTTCGTGGCAGAGGGGTACTCTAAATAGCCGTCGAGCTGCAAGTCCTCTCGTGAGGCTGGTGGAAGGGGAAGAGAGGTTGGTGGACCCTGACCACTCCCAGGGTGTTCTCCCTAAAAATTGGGGTGGAACCGAGCCAAATCGTACTCTCACCTGCATGGTGCTCAAAGCTACAGCTAACGGCAGGCGTTCAATCTAACCCGATGCAAAAATGAATTCCGTAGGCCTCGATCTGACTACGTCAGACAAGTGGAATTAGCAACAACAACAGATTAGTTATAGGTTAATGTATGTATTTGAAAGTTTTTAATACTGACCAAAAGTAAATTAATTATTAATTCATTTTATTTCTCATCAAAACTTTTTAAAAAAATTCCTTAAGTATCGGATATCAATGAACTTTTTAATTCAGTTTCTTAATTTTTCTAAAAAAACGAATAGAGAATTCTAGCGAGGCTTAGATTCGAGTAAATACGGTATATATCAGCAAATAAATAATTAGAGTTAGCAATTAGATAAATTAGAGTTACATGAATTATTGAATGAAGCAGACGGTAATAACATGGAAGAGAATTTTCAATCTAAACAACATCTATATAACTATTATATAATTTAAATAAAACTGAATATTTTATGTGTGTGCGTGATATGAAACTAAACGGATCACAAGCATGTAACATGTAAATTTTAACGCTTTTTGAGACCAAATTTTATTACAGGGCTAATGTGACAAGAATCATAATTTTGCCAGAAAAAGGAGAAAATGACCTTAAGATTTATATAAAGGAAAATTAAACTATTAAAAGTAAAATGATATAATAAGAAATACACAGAGATTAATCATGCATTTAAAAGCTCGAGTTTTATTTTTTATACCGCTCTGTTCACAAATAATTCAAAATTAACATTATTCATAACATTAATTTTAGAATTAATTTCAATTAATTGAAAAACATGAAAGAAGCTTAAAATTTTTTTAATTTATAAGAGAAAATTTGGTATTATAAGTTTAAGTAAACTTGGAATATATTAACACTATGGTAACATTAATATAACATTCGAATTAACAATCTTATAGAGGAAAAATGTACCTGATTTCCTTATATTACTTATTTCCTTATATTCCTTACACAGCCACCATTTTTTTTTTTTTTCAGAGTAAAAAATGTTCCATTATATACTTCTTTCAGATTGTAATTATTAAATTTTAGAATGAAAAATAATATATTTATAAAATGCTTCTTAATTTTTAGGAATATGTACGTTAAACAGATATAAAGTGAAAATCACACGAATGTATATCAATATTGGGATATTAAATCTAATTTAAAAATGTATTCTGAAATTCGATCCGCTTCTTCGTTATTGGTGAAGTTAACTTTTTAAAAGATAACATACGTACACAAAGGTTGCAAAAAATTTAAGAAAAAATGCTATTTTTTCCTTAAAAAAAAAAATCAAACAAACACACTTGGGAAAATAAATTCCATACAATCTGGTGACTATGCGCACCTATACTTTCAAGCTGTAATTTTTAATTTTAGAAAAATTCGCCGTATAACGCCACCCTGCTTTTTTACAAATAAACCTGAAATGTACGTGTGCAATGCTCTTATGTTTTGAAATCATTTATTCGAGGTATTATCCCAAGCGTTTGAAAAAATAGTTTTCTTTTAGAGCTACAAGGAATAAGGCTATAAGAAATGCCATTGCTTTTAAATAAATAGTATTTCAATATCTGTGGAAGAATAATTTTTTTATGCTCATCTGATTTTTTTTTAAAGTTATTTTTATACTCGGCACATAACGCTCACCCGTGTGTGAATTTCGATCTTATTTTTCAATTCCTACTATTAGTTCACACTCTCCCAATATATATATATACAGAGTGTTTCATAAATGATGGGAGTAACTTTAAGGGGTGATAGTACACTTCAAGACGAGTAATAGTAAATAGGAAACCAAGTGTCCCAAACGTCTTCCGAAGGAGAAAGGCGCCATCAAAGTTTAGGGTCCTAAATTTCAAATGATGATAAAAAACGGAAAAATGGATCGATTCATTTGTGGTTTTCACTAAAATCATTCTTTAAATTAGTATTTTCTTTAAAAAAAAGTTTTAAAGACAAAGTTAAAAAAATGCCGTTAGAGGGCGCTCTAGACTTTGGAGTACCGAACAACTACCTTTTACCAGTATTTTTTTTATTTTGTTAAATGTATACAAAAGCTTAGATTTTAACTTGAATTTTGAGCGCAAAATTGAAACCATCGGGAGCGGTTAAGTGGCGCAAATGTAACCGCGTTCAGGGGGGGGGGATTGAAATGCTCGTATGTAATGATCAAAATAAAAAACGATAAAGCAAACTTTAAGAGGCGATAGGACAACATAAAAACAATCAACTTTGATTAGAAAATGCATGATTTGAATTCAAACGCAAACGTGTTAGAGCATCTTCAAATTTTATCCATGCAAGCGTTATAGCTGCAAGTTTCTGGAAGAACATGAAATTTTGTGATATGGGGAAGAAGAAGAACGCATATGCAAATTGTAATTAAGATAAAAGCCACTGACCCGAGTGTGCAAGTGTAAATCACGGTACAAACGTAACGAAAGATGTTGCCCTTCACTAATCAAGAAAAGGCTGATATGCACTTTATCTACGGAAATGCAAATGGGAATAGTGCAGAGGCGCGACGATTGTACGGAAAAAAGTTTCCCAACAGGCGGTTGCCCAATGATAAAACATTTGTGCGCTTGCACAGACAGTTGTGTGACACAGGGTCCTTTTTTGGTGCACGTTCAAATGCAGGCCGTGCGAAGTCTAACAGAACGGTAGCTGTGGAAGAAAAAATTCTGGATATGGTGGCTGATCATCCAAATACAAGCACGCGAGCAGTGGCTAGTCAAATTGAAGTATCACCCTCCACGACATGGCGAGTACTAAAGGATGAAAGTATGCATCCTTTTCATGTCCAAAGAGTCCAGGAACTGACTCAAAGGGATTTTCCTCGTCGAATGGATTTTGCTCGCTGGTATCTGCAGAAGAACATCCTAAATCCCGATTTTGGTGCAACTGTGCTTTTTACAGATGAATGTACATTTACACGTGACGGTACATTTAACACCCACAATTCCCACCAATGGGCAGATGTAAATCCACATGCGTCTTCTACACATGCATATCAGCGACGATTTTCCATAAATGTTTGGGCAGGAATAATTGGTGACCATCTACTTGGACCTTATCTTCTGCCAGAACGCCTGGATGGGAAAAAATATCTTACCTTTCTGCAACAGGTGCTGCCGGAAATGATGCCAGATGTTCCCCCTCGTATCCGGCGAGTAATGTGGTTCCAGCAGGATGGAGCACCAGCTCATTTTGCGCCAGAGGGGCGAAATTATCTAAACGCAACCTTTCCAAATCAATGGATTGGACGAGGTGGTCCTGTCCCTTGGCCAGCGCGATCGCCCGATCTTTCATGCCTGGATTTCTTTTTGTGGGGACACCTGAAGAGTCTTATGTATGAGACTCCAATCGAATCTGCAGAAGAACTCGTTGCCAGACTTTCGGCAGCTGCAGGAGAGGTGCGTGATACTCCTGACGTGTTTCAGAGGGTTCGTGAATCCCTTCTTCGCCGTTGTACCGCATGCATCGCCTCTAATGGTCAGTGTTTCGAACAATTATTGTAATCATTTCTAATTAAACTTTTTTTTATAACGTAAATGTTCTTTGTTTCCTTTTGTCTCTTAAAACGAAATCTGTTTCAGCGCCCTCTATCACCTTCGGGTTAAAATTATGAGTATGATTTCTTTGATGAATGTTGCTTGTTTTGGTGTTGTACTATCGCCTCTTAAAGTTTGCTTTATCGTTTTTTATTTTGATCATTACATACGAGCATTTCAATTTTTTCCCCCTGAACGCGGTTACATTTACGCCACTTAACCGCTCCCGATGGTTTCAATTTTGCGCTCAAAATTCAAGTTAAAATCTAAGCTTTTGTAAACATTTAACAAAATAAAAAAAATACTGGTAAAAGGTAGTTGTTCGGTACTCCAAAGTCTAGAGCGGCCTCTAACGGCATTTTTTTAACTTTGTCTTTAAAACTTTTTTTTAAAGAAAATACTAATTTAAAGAATGATTTTAGTGAAAACCACAAATGAATCAATCCATTTTTCCGTTTTTTATCATCATTTGAAATTTAGGACCCTAAACTTTGATGGCGCCTTTCTCCTTCGGAAGACGTTTGGGACACTTGGTTTCCTATTTACTATTACTCGTCTTGATGTGTACTATCACCCCTTAAAGTTACTCCCATCATTTATGAAACACCCTGTATATATATTCAATCGTTAATAAAATACTTTCTGTTCATCCATTCAAGTTCAAACACATTTTTTAAACTTGTAATGGATGACACTTGATGTTAATACAATTTTCTCAAATATTAGTTCATTAATTAAATTAAAAATTAAATAAATTGTAACAAAAAAAAATAATAGTCCAACAGCATATATAAAAAAGAATATTGCTCATTGTTTTCCTGTAGCGCAATGGGTAGCGCGTTGGACTTCTAGTCTAAAGGTCGAGGATTCAAATCCTACCTGGCATGGTCTAATTTCTGTTGTTTTTTTACTTTCCTATTTTATGAAATAATTAAATTTAATTAATGAATAAATAATAACAAACAAAAACAATAGTCCAGCACTATATATAGAAAGGAAAATTACAATGAAAAATCAATTTCCATTTTGTCACTTAATATTGTGATTCTGCCATATTTATATTAATTGTAACTATTTGATAAAAAGTAACTGAAATAAAAATTTTCTTTTTTGACCTAAGTAGGAATTGACTTATAATTTTTTTAATATTATTTATGCTAAAAGTGCCCGTTATACGCAGGATTTCACGGTACATAATTTTGATTTAATAAAAAAAGAAAGTGTGGAAGAGCACATTACAATGATTAAATTGTCATAAATAATAAATGTTAACTTCAGTCAGTGTACATGTATTCTTACGGCTTAACTGGCTTCCTGTGACGTAGACAACAATTGGAGGTTGTTACAATTTTTCTCATCGTTTCCGCAGTTTTTTTGGAAAGAACATTGCTCAGGAAGACTTAACAGTATTTGAAATTACGTCGAATATTTAGGATGTCAAATGCGTGATGCGAATTAATTACATCAAATGATAGTAGACATTGATGAGTGAGTAAACAGCACAAGGGAAACTCTCACAATTCTGAACTTTAGTCAAGCGACGAGGACAACGCCTATGCTGGTACCCACTCTCCAAATTACCACACCACTCCTACCGGTGTGTTAAAAGCGAAAAGGAGTGTTGAGTCAGATTAAATTTACTTAAGGAGACTAGGTACCCTTTGAACATTTTTTTTTAAACTTTGTGTTTAAAAGTTATATTTTAGCATTTTATGTAACGTTTCTATTCCAGAAAATGATACGAGATAAAAATTTTCATATATTATTCACACAATTTTAATAATTTAAATTTTTTGAATAAAGTTTGGAAATTTTTAAAACCTTACTCCTTTTGTAATTATTAATTTTTTATTGACCTGAGATTTTTTTGTGATATTCTTAAGGACAACTTTAGTAGCTCTAACAACTCCATAAGCAAACTTAGGGATCGATTTTACAATAACTTAATTAGTTTTGGAGATAAAAAATACAAAATGTTGATATGCATGCTAAAATTCAACCATAAAAACCAATATCTCCTAAATTTTAATTTTTTTATAAAAATGTATTCAGTTTACAGCAAAATGGATCCCTAATTTTGTTACATGCTTTATATATAACACTCAGGGGGGAGATGGAAATGATTGGTAAATAATTGTAAAAGGAGTAGCATTTTGAATGCACTAATGTATCAAAAAACACAGACTGAAAAAAAACTTTAAAGTTTATAATTCTGAAAAATAATTATAATAAGCTTAAATTTACTTAAAATACCACTTTTGGACGTTAGTTATATACTTTTGTTTAAAATAATTGCATTTTCATATCTTTTCAACCCATGCATTTTTATAAATGATTAATTTTTAGAGAGTATTAATTGCACAAGAAAATTGAAGAAAAATGTTACAAAAATTTATTTTTTCTGTCCTGACAGAAATTTTAGTTTTTTTTTTCCCATGATATTGAAGTATTATTTTTGTATGTAAAACTTATGAGGTAAAGAAGTGAAATTAGGAAATTATTAATATGAAATGTCTTAAGTCAAAAATTTAACATGCACACATTTCACAAAGAAGAAAAATTACATTATTGTAATGCCTCTGTAATGTCCTGCTTTATATATTACGCATTCTTTTTTTATAATTATTATTTCTCTTTTTAATATATATATATGTAGGATATCCCATAGAACTTTCTCTTTTTTTTTGTAAAAGGTTAGATCATCCCTTTGCAGAGGACGGCAATGTTAATTAAAAAAGCATTCCATAGCAACGCCATCTAGCGTGCTTATTAAAAAGCTCACTCGTTTTGGTTTCCTCAGAGGCCCTCTAACTACCGACGACTAAACATCGTATCAGCGCGTCCGCGTTTCTTCGCCACAACTGGCGGTAAGTCACCTACACATCCAATAATGAGTTTCATTTAATCGTCAACGTCCTCCTATAAGGAATTATCTATCTTTCCTATATTAATGTTACTGTACTTTTAATTGATTGCATGTCTTATTTCTTTCTGTATAATATTCCCCGTGTAAATACTCTCCTATAGTTTATAATAAATTAGTTTCTTTATTCTATATTGTCTAATTTATTTCTAAAAGTTATAACCCGTTAATCCTAAAAAACCCCTAGACACACACTCTGCCAAATAAAAATCCCGCCATCTGAAGAATCTAACTTTTTCGGAAGATTTCGGTTAGATTCCCACAGAAATAATTGGGGGCTCGGCCGGGATAGATTTAAAATCTTCTTTAAATATCGATCAGAATCGAAAGTTAATCAGACTATTAACTTAAACTTCTAACCTTCTTCTTCTTTGAAAAAAAAAAAAAATTTGTTGGCTCAAAGCTCAAATTAAAAAGGTGACTGAAAAAAAAAAAAGCGCGACGGTTTGGCCTCTCTTAACATACTAACAAATTCTAGCACAACGAAAGATTTCTTCAGGGAACTAAGTTAATTCCGGTAAACAAGTCTTCGAAAGATCGGCCACATCATCACGGAATAGTTGAAAATTATTAAAGCCATCGTCATGTTAAAACAAAACTGTGGTGAGTTTTTGAATGAGTTTTGAAGTGATTCATATTTTGAAGCATATTGTGTATTTTTTCTATTTGTGTGCATTTAATCGCCGGTATTATAATTCTTTACAAGTATAAGTTTTAAGATATTAAGGAAATCGACGAACATTCAAGTTTATTATTTGTGTAACGAAAAGAATTTGTGTTTTACAAAACGCTTCCACTGTGTGACCTTGAATGTGCCATCCAAGCCAGTTAAGAATTCATGCACTGTGATTCACGAAAGATTTAGTCATAATTGCGCTATTTTTTTCCCTCTCCACAGCCGTTGGGTAATAAATTTATGTCTCAAGTGCTATGAGAAGTTATAGGAATGTCTTCTAACTGAATCGTTTTAGCTTTCTGTTCCAACATATGTTTAATCTTAGAAATTGTTGAAAGTTGTACATGATATAATATTTAATGGTGTTTTATCATTCAATATGAATATTTCGGGTTCGTTTTTAATGAGATACTTATGCCTCTTCTACTGAAATGTGTTTTTATTTTCAGAATTTGTTGATGAGATCCTAGATGATTTTATTTCTATTGGTGTAATAAAAAAGATATAATTGCTTTTTCTTAGAGTGATTAACTTCTAACTTTTTGGTTTTCTGAATAAAGAACCTTCAATAATTTAATTTCTTTTCACATCATAATAAATTTAATTGGAGTTTTTTTTTTGTAAACAATATTTATATTGTTTAATTATTTTTTTCTTTTCAAACTCTTTTTGCAATCATTACAACGAATTTAATCTATTGATATATAAAATGTTTCTTAGAATTTTTTTGGTTGTAATTAATAACTGAATTGTTTCAAATTTAAAGTAACGTATCATAGCTCGCACTGTTCTTGAACGTTATTGGTCTAAAATATTTTTAAGTGAATAAGTTTTGAATATTTAATTGTATATTTAATGTGTTTTGTTGCAATATTATTTTATCTTAAGAATTTTGTTAATTGAAAACGAGATTTGCTATATTATAGTGATATCATTGTTATTGTCGGAACGCGTGACAATTTCGTTAATTCCTTTAGTTACTAATTAAATTTAAATTTTAAAATGGCCTATCTCGGCAAAGGTCGACGCGAAGATTTATTCGTCTTAGCCACAGAACTAAATTTAAAACACGATAAATCTATGACCATAGCCACTCTCAAAAACCTAATTACTGGTAGTGAAGGGTATGACGAAGAGTTAACAAAAAACCTACATGCAACGATAGTAGGCGATCGCAAATCCAATGAAGAACGAATACGCACAGAGGAACAGGAACAAAAATTACGCACAGAGGAACAGGAACAAAAATTACGCACAGAGGAACAGGAACAAAAATTACGTATAGAGGAACGGGAAGAAAGAATACGCATCGAAAAATTAAGGATAGATGAGCAAAAACGCAAAGATGAATTTGAACTGGAAAAATTAAGGATCCAAGCGCAATCTAATTTAGGTGCTGCTACATACGAAGGCAGTAATACTAAATTTCTCGTCAAGGAAGTGTCAAAATTTATACATCGTTTCGATTTGAAAGAAGACATCAGTCTTTATCTAAAATTATTCGAACGTCAAGCGCTGAGATTAGATATAAGCCAAGAACATTGGGTTTCTCATCTATTAGGCTTATTACCAGCTGAAATATCCCACATCATAGCGAGAGAACCTGACGACAAAGCCAATTCCTACGAACACGTTAAAGACTTACTACTAAAACGTTTTAAGCTAACTCCAGAAAAATTTAGACAACTATTTGTTTCTCATCAAAAGCTTCCTGATAGAACGTGGATTGATTTCTACCACGAATTAAATACTTATTTTAATGGCTGGATAGACGGTTTAAAGGTAGATACTTTCAAAAAATTAGCTGATCTAGTCATAACGGATCAACTCAAAAGGAAAACACCGTACGAATTTAAAGAATATTATTTGGATGAATGGCCAAATATGAACTCTCCTGTTCAACTAGCAGAAAAACTCGAAGAATTCGAAGACGTTAAAAGAACACTGAAGCAAAAATCGAGCAATCCATTTGTGAAGAAACAAGAATTCAAACCCATGGAAAAAACTCGCAGATATGAAGCACCGAGAAAATTCGAATATAACAGAACAGATAAGAAGTTTCCAGCGTCAGCAAATTTCAACAAACATTATGAAGCTCCTGTCACCAAGTACGAAAATGTTCAAAGGTATCAAGACAACGCACAGAAAGGGTATTATAACAAAAACTACGAAAAGCACCCAAACCACAATGCTACCAAGCATGCTCAGACGAATTACTCAAAGTCACAGAAATACTGGGAACGTCCCAAGGAAACTTGCACACTCGTCGTTAAGGAAGGTTTACGTACTAAAGAAATATTTTTCGGAAAGAAGAAAATTACAGCACTTATAGACAGTGGTAGTACTGTAAGTTTGCTACGAGAGAACACAAGCAGAAGAATAATGGATCCAACAAAGTTATCGATGAACAAAATACTTCTCACAGGCATTGGCGAAGCACAAGTGACAACTATCGGTTCTTTTGAACATGAATTTGAAATGGACAATGAAAACTACTCATTGACTTGGCATGTTGTACCTGCCGATAAATTAAAATTCGAAGCAGTTATTGGATCAGACCTTTTGGAACAAGCATCGATAAGTTTCACCAAAGAGGGAGTTAAATTCAACAAGTATGAAAATCAAGCATTTCTTATGCAAATATCCGCCGAAAACCTTCAAGAAGAATTAGATCTGCGTCATGTTGAAAATCGTCGAATTAAGAAGGAACTTGAGAAGTTGGTACAAGATTACAAGCCAGAAAAGACAGCATCTACAGACGTCACAATGAGGATTATCCTGAAAGACGAAGTACCAGTCTGTCAACCCCCTCGTCGACTAGCATTCACAGAAAGACAAGAGGTAAATAAACAAATAGAAGAATGGCTCAAAGAAGGGATTATACGTCCGAGTTCATCAGAATATGCAAGTCCTATCGTAATGGTTAAAAAGAAAGATGGATCGTCGAGAATGTGCATTGACTACAGAAAGTTGAACCAGAAGCTAGTAAAAGATAAATTTCCTCTACCTCTCATCGAAGATGTTCTGGACACTTTGCAAGAAGCAAAGGTATATTCTACATTAGATTTACGTAACGGCTTTTTCCACGTAGATGTTAAGAAGATTGCAGAAAGTATACTTCATTTATCGTCCCAGATGGACAATATGAATTCAACAAAGTTCCTTTTGGACTCAGCACAAGTCCGGGAGTTTTCCAACGCTATGTTTCAAGTATATTTAGAGATCTTACACG
>BMAO01004278.1:0-17624 GCA_019973975.1 Trichonephila clavata | reverse complement strand
CTCGAAAGAAGCGAACATAAGGCCCAAGAACTTCGTCTCTGTATCTTTGAGCAGTCACAGACGGAAAAAAGTCACAGCAGTCAAAAAACGGAGGTTTGTGCGGCCGTCCATCATGATGCCTGCCCATACCATTACTCCCCTTGATGAAAAATGATGTCTTTCCGTTATGTTTCTTGGTTCAAAACGCGAAAAGTTTTGCATAAACCCAATGTTTCTTCTTCTCCCAATTAATATCCGCAAGAAATTTGGAATAATTTTACGAATATTTACTCCATGTTTTTCGCATTTTACGATTTATGCTTAACTTTTGGACACCAGTGTATATTTAGAAGGACAGTAAGGTAACTTTTGTTAAAATTTCATCTACGTTAATGTTACAGGACTATTCACCGAACTTTATTGTCAGAGGTTGTATTTCGAATAAAGTGACAGAAATTTATACAATAGAATGCAAATAAATAAATAAAAAATAGTTCAATATTCTTCATGCTCAGATTTGAATGTGTCTGTGTAAGAGAGAGAGAATGTTAGAGAGAATAAACAGTGAAGTAAAAATCCTTATTTGAATATCACACTTCACATAAGTATTATACATAAAAACTCTACAGAGGCTCGCTTTTCTAAACAGGAAAAACAAGACCCTGCGATAACAACAGTATAAAGAATTTACGTCCCTTCTTCCCTGTGACCCGGCTAGAGGTGTGGAGGAACTAAATGATCGGTCGACATGATGAACTTCAATTATTTTATATACATTTATCACTATATTCAACTCAGACACAAACAACACTTAAACAAAATAAATTTAATCAGTAATAGAATGGGAGTGAGACGAGATTAGTTGGGGAGAATATATTCAATCACGCAGCTCTACCTTTAAGATAACTTTATACAGAGCTTACGTATTTAATGACTGCACTATTAGTTTAACTTTATAAACATTGACTTGATTTAAGATCACAGTACCTGAACTCTTGTAGTCTTCTATTTCTTACCGTTGACTTTAACACCTCTCCAATAGTTAAACTAAGCACTTTCCTAATATTCCAACTTCTGGCTTCCTACACTGCTTACGTATACGTTTCACTGCCGATTTACTTCACTTCCAATCTATTCACAATTCACTAACTCCCAAACTCACGAATAAAGAATATATAAATTAAACTTAATCTACATATCACGCTTTCTGCCCTTCGGAGAAGGTTAGTTGAAAAATGTTGGCCCAAAAGAATTCCCCAGAGGTTAATGGAAGGACGCGTATAGATCTGTCACAACAACATTATTGTTTCTGAGTAAAACTCCGTGTGTGAAAATGAATTTTTCCAAAAACTGCTTGTTGGTTATTACCTGCTATTAAATGTTACATATAAGCAAATTGTTGGTGAACATTTTAAGCAAAAAAACTGTAAAAAGGAAAAATATGAAAACTGAGCTCAACATTTGTTAATAAGTTCACAACTAAAGAAGAAAAAAACCAACTATTGACGTGAATACTACTAAAGCAGCTAAAACAAGAAAAGTTATTTCTATACAGCTAAGGAAAAAAAATTATTTCTTATTTGACCAGCGATTTATATACATGGGTTATCAGAAAGAATGGACCCGATTACAAAATTGAATAATTCCCAGAAGAACAATCAGAAAATGATCATTAATATGCCATTGTAAAGATAAAAATATGAAATTTTTAGTTTTGTATTATTATTTTTGTCAATTAAGAGGCAGCCATGTTGAAATTGGGAATAGAAGTGAAAATGGCGTCGCAGCGGGGAAGGCATATTGTGTGCTCTCGTTTGCAAAAAGTCTGTCAGTAATCACGATTCAGCGTGAATTTCGGAGAAAGTACCATAGGAATGTAGCGACATCTAAGAGTATAAGAAGATGGTATAAGCAGTTAAAAAAAAACTGGATGCTGTGTGAAGGCAAAAGTTCAGGGCGACCAGGTTCATAAATGATATTATACGGGTGACTATATAAAGAAAGTCACATTGAACATTTGTGAAAACAAATATTACTTTACGTCAAGAAACGTACGTACGAAAAATAATTCATATTTTCTCTTTACAATGACATCTTAATTATCATTTTCTGTTCATTCATCTGGGAATTATTAAATTTTGTACTAGGGTCTTTCATTTATGATAACCCTGTATATAAGTAATATTGCCATTTTTAGCTTGAATATGTTTTACAGATTGGTTAAAAGACCGGAAACTATATCAGTGGCTTACATATAGTGCCAGTTTAACCATTGGGTCCTTGGGGTGGGTGCCCAGAGGTCATGGTTCCGGAAGGGCCCGGATAAGCTGGATTTAATCAGATTTCCTGGTTATAAATTTCGATCCGCCAGTGCCAAGGGGCCTGTAGATCTTCCGCACCCAGAGCCCGAAATGAGCTTAAATTGGCACTGTGTACATAAACTACTTTTGTGGAAGAGGTTTATATTTTAAAAAACAGGTAGAATCACGCGCGAGAGTAAGCTCCCAGGGGTAATCTTTATGCTGAAAATTAAAAATTTTGGTGTATGGGAGGGGTTTGAACCTCCAAACTCCTCCTTGTGTACGCCATAGAACTATACAGAAGCACACGATACATGATATGAAGCACATTATAACAAAAAATGTTAAACATGTTAAATGAACTTTTGTGAACAAATCTGCAAATATTTATATCAAATAACGTTTGAGTATTGATTCAGAGTCCTGTAGGTTTGGTTTTGCAAAATATTATTGGTTAACATTATTACACGTGATTAAACCGGATATTAACATACCCACACAAACCTTAACGCTTTCATAGTTTCAAAACAAACAAATAAATTAAAGAAAAAAAATAGTTTTACGTAAGGAATGAAATGGCCTATCCAGGAAGAAGAGGGGAAGAAAGTGAAGATGTCATTCGAAAACAGCCGAGAATTGGGGCCGAGGAATATTTTCAAAGCGTCCGTAAAGTAACTGAATCTGAAAATACCAAACAAGACAAAAGGGTAAAGAATGTGCTTAATGATGCGCAGGAAAAAAAAAGGCAAATTGTTTCTTTGACTATAAAACGAAATCTCTTTCAGCAATTTTTCCTTTCATCGGTTTGGAAAAGATCAAAAGCTAAAGTTGCAATATCGAGGAATATTTTGGCTATGGGTGGAGTTTTTTTTTAATCATTTTTTTGGCACAAGGGTTTCCTGTTTTATTTGGATTTTTTTTTTTATCTTTTACCACGCCAGAGTATCTTCTTTTTTCTTGTGATACTTTTTAGGGCTGTGCGGGCTGTTCTGAGAAGATAGCAGGGAAAAGAATACAAGTTTTTATACTTATTGGAGAATTCTAATCCAGAAATAAATGTATTGATATGCATTTTGAAGGTAATGATCGAACCATATTGTTACAGTGGCCGGAAAAACATTTTAATCTTAAAACTAAAAGCACCAGCCGCATGTTTCAAATCAACAGACAAAAGAAGCAAATATATTTGGGGAAATTATAAGATAAAAATTTTTTTGAATAACTTTAATTAGATTTTTCTGAAAAGGGCAGAATACGTTAATAAGAATATCATATATCATGAACATAGAAGTAAAAAAAAAATAACGTAATTAAGCATAAATGACTGCTCATTTCTTAATACCATATTTATTTCTTCAGTTTTTACTGATTCCTTTTTATATTATTTGTTTAATTTTTTTTAAATTTAAAAATAAATATCATTTAGTTTTTATTATATGCATTTCTATTTAACATACCTAGGTAATTCATTTAGTAATTTTCACATCCTAACACTCATGTATTTTCATTCGATCTAACTTTGGCAACGGAAAACAGGTTACCTAAAATTCTTAGGCATATTTTATTTTATCAGTATATATAATCTCTATTAAGATAGATTTTCTTAAAACAATTTTATAAAGAAACTCTTTTTTCATTCATTGTAATGGTAATTAAATAGTTATGCAATATTAATTCTTATCAAGATTTAGAGAATCAATATTTCATAAAATTAACAACTATTACCGTATTTATAATCTAATTTAAGCCGCCATCGGTTCTAAGCTGCACACCAAATTCTCAATAAATTTTTGTGAAAAATGAAAAATAGTATAAAATAGTTTATTGATGTCCAATTTTAGAAAATTAAAATAATTTTTAAATGAGAACTAATAAGTGAATAAAAATTAATTGTTTTACCAGTACTAAAAACTTTTAAATATATGCATGAACCTGTAATTGCTCAAATTGCCCCATCCAACAAATTTTGCTTCCTTCGATTTTCTGTAGTATTAACATTGAAAATGTAAGTGCGGTTTAGATTCGGGTAAATACGGTAATTTTATTGATTAGAACACAAATCGTACGTCAGAGAATTTTTTTCTTAATTAATTATAGAACCAATCAAAATTCTATAAAATGTCTGATTGAAAGAAAAATTTATTTCATTGAAATATCATTTAAATTAACTCTTTCATTTCTAAAATCAATCTATATTTATTGAAGTTAATTTTCTTGAAACTCGTAAATAGAGATATTCATTCTCAATTTTTCATTCAAAGGTATTTTACTGTGATGAATTTTTTTAATGCTTTACAAAAAAAGGTAGTTATACACGCTGAAAATGGTTAATGTATTCTAAAAGGTCAGTCCATTTTTGTGTTACACAGAACGAATATAGTTTTTGAGATCACCGATAGATGGCGCTAACAATAATTAAAATTCTGTGAAAGGGACATGCTACTTAATTATTTTTTCATATGTTTCTGTAATGAAAGGAGCGCGAATTTCAACGATCAGTATTTTTTCACAGTTTGTTGACAAAATGTAGTTTCTATAAAGTATTGAGATTTAATTCGATTTCTCTTAAGTTATACTTGAACGTTGTCTCAGTTCTAATATTTAACGCGGGTTCCTTTTGCAACCTGCATTTACAAATAAAAGTTACGTTCAAATCCTAGAATAAATGAAAGTTTTTAGAAAATAAAAAATTTTTATAGGGAAGTCCGCAAGGAACTACATTTATGAAGCAAGAAGTAAAATATTTTTGAAGAAATCATTTATTGATAGATTAAAATATTTTTTCCCCTGAAAACATTCCTATGTCATATGCACAACTTTGCTTCTGTGAGATGATTATCATCCTATATATATATACTTGACTTTTTTAAACACACACACACACACACACACACACACACAACACACACACACACACACACACACACACACACACACACCACACACACACACACACACACACACACCACACACACACACACACACACACACCACACACACACACACACACACACACACACACACACACACACACACACACACACACACACACACGCACGCACACTGTGAGATCCTATTTTTGTAAAAGCTTAATTTTGAAATAAGACACGCAAAATTTCTGCATTGATTTTTGTTTCAAAAACGATCACTTAAAAGCAAACAGGAAGCAAATTTTTGCAAGACTCCTTATCCAACTCAGAAAAGAATACCTTCTTTCTATAGATATCTATTGAATTTGCAAAAAAGTTTTTAAAGAAATATATTATAACTTCTATTCGCGCGACTTCTTACAAGTATACTAAGTATTGATAAGAAGATTGTACTTTTATGAATGTATCGCCTATAAACGATAGGTTTATTTATTGGAAGTTTAACCATTCTATATTTATTATAAAATAAACCAAACAAAGTGATGTATCCCATGACAAAATGAAATAAGAAAAGACACATTTATATATTTTAAATATTTTGTACAATGGAGCTGTAATGAGCTTTCAGTCAAGTGAAGACAAAATTCAAACAAATATGAAACTTAAATAAACAGAGGTGTTTGTAAATGACAAGGATAAGATGAATATATTGTTCTCTTTTGTTCAGATTCTTTGCACTCTTGAAATGACTCATGAATCGGTATGCAGTTTACGGATTCAAAACCTTATTGTTAACCACACATTTCATTTCCAGAAAAAAACCAAAATTTTCATGATTAACAACAATAAACAATTCTTTATGTAGCCGTTTTTTTTCTTTTTTTTTATACGCTTCTACAAACAAAAGATTTTTGAAAAATCCCTGTAATAATTTTTTATTTAAATGCTGCATGGTCTGGTACAAGAACCCCCAGTCTTCTTTTACCTTTGAGTCCATTCCAGAATACCAATGGGGTGGCGGGCACATTCATTTTTTCAAAGTAAATTTATAGGTTAATATAGTAAAAAATGCAGATGATATGAAAAAAGAAAAAAATATTCTAAAAATGTAATTGTTTCATTACAGGCATGTTTTGAGATTTCTGTGATCTTTTTTTACTTATGAAAATTATTTTATTTATTGATATAAGCAAATGTATAGTATATTAACAAAAATAACGAAATTTTCATTTGAGTAATTTAAATATATTTTTTTTAAAAAAAGAAACTTATCTTATAAAGAAATACTCGTATCAGCATTTTATTTTTGTAAAATAGTTTTTTTTGTTGTTGAATATATTGTATCCATTATTCACTAATCTAGAGCAAAAAACATTTAACTTTTACACATACTACATACTAAGAGCTAAGGATATATAAAACTAAAACCTTGCATGGAATACTAGAACAGAAAGAGTAGAGCATATGGAATATAAAAGCATAAAATTTGTATAAAATTCTAGAGAGAAACATATTTATCACTTTAATGGAAGTAAAACATGACAACATCTTGTTTTGCCTTAGAATTAATTAAGAAATCAATCTTCATCAATATTAGCCTTAAAATTAGCCCTATTATACGTTTTACTTACAAAAAAATTGCTGTGAAAGAATAAAATATGAATATCTTAAGCGTACACAAAAAGTTATTTTTTCAATAAAAAATAACACCAAGTACAACGAAGACAATAGCTCCAAATTTAGAACACTTAATTATTAGTATTATAATATTAATATATTATCATGAAAGAAGCTGGCTTTTACACGATAGGGAGAACAATAAGGCCAAAACTCTTTTTCGTGCACCACGACGTACTAATCTTCTTTCTTCATTATCGACGTTGAGTGGTTCAAAATCGACCACACTATCTTCCTTTCATACAGATGTAACTCAGGAAGCTGTTTAAGGCATCCTATCAGATAAAGAACTGAGTACTTTAGTTCGGCTGATTTTATTCTTTCCAAAAGAAGCCTTCTTCTTAATACTAAAAGAAGAATTTGGGAGAATAGTTTTAGTATGCGTGTGTTACCCTTGTAGAAGCGAAAAGCTACAATTTTAAATTCACAAAAATTTAAAGTAGACATGGGATCTTTACTTTTAAAATTTAACCTCAGCTTAAGATAAATAGAATAAATTACCAGAAAAAAGTAAGATATGCAGGTTGGAGATTTAGTACTGTCCAAAATCTAAATAGTGTCCAAAGTTAATCCACAAAAGTCTACAGTTGGACTGTAAGATTGTTCCTTTTCAGAAAATAGAGCAATTCCCAGCTCCAATTTTTCTTTTCGATTGCATTTTAGAACATTGTTGTATATACTAAGCCAGAAACTGCGATTCATGTCAGTTATTTGCATATTTGCATAAGTAATTTCGAGAAATGAACGTGGATTCGCTGGGAAAAGCGGAATCGATACAACTGAATAAAATCCCTTACCAAATGTAAAAATAAAAATAAGAAGGAACATCACAAGCGGAGATCCTTTACAATTAATGAAACATAAAAAAAATTCAAAACCTTTTAAGAAATACATTTAATAATTAAATGAAACTTTTTCTTCTTTAAAAATTCTTTTAATATTTATCTTATTCTTTTGTACCAGAATCTTATAATAATTTACAAAGAAGTGAGAGCATTTTTTATTTGTTATAAATGCTGATTGAATTTAATTTTTTAAAAACTTTTTCTTTCTTTCATAATCTGCTTTATTCTGTTACTTAACTCTAATTCTTCCCTCTGGGAGAAAGAACAAGAAAAATAGAGAATCAATTTGCGTTCAATTACTTGAGTATTTTGGTTAATACACCAAATATTTCCAATATCAGTTCTTTAAGGCAATTAAATAATTATAGGATTCATTTACATAATTGTTTGCCTTTCAATTATCTGTTACATTATTAGATTCTTTAATAATTGCTTATGTTATAAGAATTTTGAATATAACTCTTTGCATTGTTAAAATTATTTTGTTTCTCTAAAAAAATGTTTTGTTATATGTTAACTCCTTAACTGCTTATTAAAAGTTACGCGATTCGCTCCCCAGTGTACCACCGTTATTCATACAGATGCGCGTATGCGGTGTATTAAAGTGGGGGGTAAGAAGCACGAATACACAAATTCTTTGGATAAATAAATCCTTCGCAAACACTGTCAATGTCTTTTTATTGCATTTCAAAACCATCGGAATAGTTTTACTGATAGCCGCGCAAAGAAAAGAATTGTATTTCCGAATCGGAAGGAAGGGTATTTACGTCTGGGGCACTTAACGCACTGGTTGAGCGAGACTGATACCTACATCAGCGGCACTTAAGGGGTTTTAACAGATTTTTTCCCTCTATTAATGCTTTTTGTTTAATTCCTGACATACGAGTATCTTAGATAGCATTCAAGACCTAGAATAGGTAACTGTTACAAAACTAATGTTATATTTCTTTTAAAGAAATATTACTAATGTTGTAGAAATTTTAAAAAATCATTGGAATAACATTAAGAAAAAGTTGCATATATCTCAAAAATATAAACAAGTATGCCATGTACAATGTACACAAAGGTATAATTTTAAGAGATTGTATTAATAAAATAAAACTTTCCTTAAAAAAAACTGTATTTTAGTATTCTAATCGTAAATATATCAGCTCAAAATTATAAGATATTTAAAATTTTTGGCTTTAAATTTGACAATCCCCCCAAGATAGTTATATAAAAAGGCTTTTACTCATGCTATTCAGTTCTTAAAGTAGAAGTTTATTCGATTGCATCGTTAATGCTACGCAGTTTTGTCTTATAAGATTATTAAATTATAATTATGTTTTACATTAAGGGTATCCGACTACTTGCGACAACTTTAAAAAAAAAAATGGAGATATGGGGATTTTTTTCGTTGTTTTTAGATTTGTTTAGTACATTTTAAGGAAAAAATGCTAAAATTAAGAATAGAAAAAAAATTGTTATTACTAATATGGGAAGAAATGGGTACAAATTTACAAAAACTAACATAAACGGGGCCCATTCTGCATCAAAAGTTTATGAGCAAATTTTCAATCTTTCAATTCTGATGTGTTTCTATGTTATTCGTTTTTGAAACAACCCTCAGGATAAGATATATTTTAATTTTTTTTTAAAAAATAGATCACTTTATCTTAGTTATATGAAATTGCTTAAAAAAACAGTGATTATATTCACATAAGGGGCTGTAAATTTTGTAAGAAAACAGTGGCTGATAAATCTGAAAGTTAAAACAATTCAACTGTTATACAGAATATACACAAAAAATTTAAGTTTTCTTATTTTCAAAATTTTCAGCAATCGCTGGCCCCGTTTGAGCGTTTAAAAAAGCACGTTTTAAAGTATGACGTCTTGCTTAAAGTAATGGCATCTGCTTTTACTAAAACTATTGTAGTTTTTGCTCTAGTGAACGGAAAATAATAAACTTAGTATTTTTTTAAAGCTAATAAGATGGCCTATAGAATAAAATCATAAAAAAAATTGTCAATTTTTGGCAAAATTCACAATTTTAGGGTAATCGGATACCTTAAATTTTGTTTTACTTCACAACCTGAAAAGTCAGCGAAATCATTCAGTTTTGAATGATTTTAAAAAGATGAAATATTTTAACTTTTTTTTTTATTTGTGTGAATCGGCCTTCTTATGAACTCTATAACTTTAATAATTACCGTATAACGCGCACGTATACTTTCACACAAGCTGTATTTTTTAATTTTTAGGCATATTCACCGTATAACGCGCACCCTTTTTTTTACACACACACATAGGAACTTGAAATATACAAATGAGCAATAAATACTCTTATGTTTTGAAGTCATTCATTCGAGGTATTATCCTAGTTTTTTTAAATTTTTTTATTTACTTCTAGAACTACAACCCTAAGTTCATCAGACACACCATTAGTTTCAAATAAACAGTATTTCGATATATGAAAAAGTCTAATTTTGTCTTACACTCATCTATTTTTTTTATTTTTAAAGCTCTCATTACAGTGACCGGTGCATAACACGTAGCCGTAAATTTCGATCTTACTTTTTTGTGTTTTAAGTGCGCGTTTTACGCCGAATTTTACGGTATATGAAAATAAGGTAAGAACTTCTCTCTTATATTGTTCTCTTCTAGTAATCTAAGAAAATTTGTGCATTGTATACATTCCTCATGTCGATACATTTTCAATTTTAAAAGTTTTTTTTGTGGTGACCAGGATGTGGGGAGAATGGCGGGTTTGCTCAAGTGTCGATTTCATCGTCTGACTATGCTTCAAAATACCAAGAGTATTTACTGGCTATTGTTAGCCAGTACACTTGTGTTGGACAAAAACAGGCCAAAGGAAGCATTCATTGCAACAGATAACCACACAAGCCATATATGTAGATAAATAATAAAAGTTATATTAAATATACAACTTCCATTTTGAGCTTAAGTATTGTTTTTATTGATAACAACAATCGTAACACATTATCTAAGATATATTATAAGAGTTACTATATTCAACTTTTTAAGACATATCTTTACACATTTCTTCCTTATGTTTCATGAGTTGATATTATTTAATATCTATAATTTCTACACTAGATCTCCAATTAGTTTTTTTTTTATCTCTTAATATATAACACATATTATTTTAAAATATCAGATCTAACCTAAAAAAACCTTACATGATTTTTTTAGAGTTAAGGACTAGGGTAGAATATTATTAACAACCGTTATTTTAAACAGTTATTTTGATAGAGAAAAGTATATTAATAAAATTATCACCAGATATATTATAAAAAAGATAATAATATATATAATAAACTTATAAGATAATAATAATATAACTATACTTAAGATGTTTATTATGACTATCTCATCTATAGTACGATTTTATCGATTATGGATACAGTTTGACAGTTTAGAAAGAACTCAGCAGAAAGGATTATGTCAGCATATGAATAAAAATTGGCACACACATTCTTATGAAAAGTCTTCAGCTTATATATGACGGTATGCTCACCTAAACGTGATATTTGTTCTGTCAAGAATTTTGGAATGCAATTAGAGAACATTGGAATCCAGAATATTGGGACTGCAGTTCATATAATTAATTTCGTCTTCTTGCCAGGGAGGATTCAAATTAATTTTGAATACCCAATCAGAGATTTTTTTTATCAAAAAATACTACAATTGTATTGAAAGGGTTCTAATTAATACATCGATCTAGCTTTAAGAAGTATTCTCCTATATTACAGAAGTTCACGAAAACATTTTAATTGGTAAATCTGAAACAATTGATTTCTAATGAATGATAAATAATTAGTCAACATTTCCGTGAAAAAAAGTAAGAATATAAAGTTTTGAAACTTTTATTGCATTTAGAATTTCAGAAATAAATACACTATTTTTTAAACAAATATATGTAAGAGTGGAAACACTGTCATATGATATACTGACCACTTTGACGGAATGATATACGTTTTTCGAGAAAGAACTTGGTGATTGGAAGAGCCAGGGTGATAAGAAAAGAGCTTCATTTTTTAATTCAAAAGCACTTTGAAATATACGAATGTAGGAACTTAAAAGTGGTGTTAATATTATCAGCGCGAATTGAACTTGTAAAATAGAAACCTAAATGTTATATTTCATATACTTAGTTTTAGCTTTGTGAGATTAAACGTCTTTAAATTAATACACACACACGCAAGCACACTCATACTCGTAGAGTCCATACAATTTTTCGTTAAAAATGCTGGGCTTCCTAATTGTTAGGTGTCACTAATATAAATACACATGCTTGAGAGTGAACTGCAACTAAACTTAATTTTGAGATAACTTATTGTATGATATAACTTTCTTTTTTTTAAGGGCTTGCCTTGACTGTAGTGAATAATCCATTGATTTCTTGTGACTTACACCTATCTTAGCATTTGATTGATAGAATTAGTATCATGCCAGAATTGAGCAGAAAGCTTTTACCCATATAAGAAAATTCCATTAAATGAATATTGGAGAGCATAACCCATTTTATTAAATAGGAAATTCGCCCATGTAGCGTTTTGTAGTTTATCTCTGTCGTGACTAACTAGATTTTGAATGTCTATATTCCTTACAACTTATTTAAGTCATTCTATGAGCCACAGTAATGCGAGTATACATGTCTTCATAAGAATTCAAATTCAATTTTGTTATTTTGGGAGCAAAACGCAAATTGCTTAGGGTATGTAACAAATTATGTTAGGGTAGTGTAAATTCATTTTCCTAACTAACATAATTGAAAGACATATATGTTATTCTTAGAATCAGTTATTGTTACAATAGTAATGAACAATCTAATTTTTTTTATGGATTCAAGAAAAACATTGCTTATACAAAACACTAAATTTTAAAAACTAAGTACTGTGACTCTATAATGATAAAGAGCAATAAGTCTATACATGTAGAGCAGTGATTCCCAAAGTGGTCTATATAGACCCCCAGGGTTCTATGACGATATGCAAGGGGTCCAGGCTAGTGAAGAAATAATTTGGGGGTCCATGAGGTGTAAATGGGGGTGGTATGATAGTGGTTCTCATTGAACCATATCATGGCGTTAATCTTAAGAGAAATTTGATCCAGTGGGAACCAGATTTTACCAATTTAACATTTACTAAATTTAATGAGGTTAGTTTGACAACATAAAAGGTGACTAACATACTAGGTGACAACATAAATTTTATTAATACGAAGACTATTTCAGCATTTATTTCCAAAATTAAGCTAAAGAAGTATAATATTGGACATCAAGAATTTTATCAATTTTTCACAGCCTGTCAGGACATTTTAACCTACGTTTAACATTTAAATGCTCTTACTCAGATTTTGAAACTAGGTTTGAGATTGTTTTTTTATAGTAATACAGCAGTAGACAATGATTTCAAATAGTCGCTTTGAAGAAAAATGTGTCATATTGCAATAAGAACTGATTAGAATAGGTTCCTAATGAAGATTTTAAAGTAAAGTTTAGAAACGGATGTCAGCAATTTTGGCTTTAAAAAGACATACCTGATATTTGGCACAAATTATGGAACATCATGAGAAAGTTTTTAAATCTGTTTTTCCTTGTGAGAGGGAGTTTCACTGAGTTTGCCAATCTCAAAAACAAAAAAGGAAAGGAAAAGAGAAAAAGTGGGCAGTTACGAACAAAGGAAGGTTAGGGTTAAACCTGGCAAGATTGATATTAAATGTTGAAAATTTGTTATTGAAACACCAAATTCATCCCTCTCTTTAAAAGCATCTGTTCAGTTATTTTGTGTAACAGTTATTTTATGTATTGATTTGATATTAATTTTAATTCATTACCATGCACTTCTTAAGTTTTAAACGCCGAACTGTACTTCATTACAGTTAGAAATTTAATTTTTTGAATGTAGTAGCATCAACTATCAAAAAGACATTTAAGTTGATAAATTTGAAAACATTTAATATTGGGGAGTCAGGGATCTAACCGAAACCGAAAAACATGGCAAGGGGTCTATGAGACAAAAAAGTTTGGGAACCTCTGATGTGTAGAGCTTTATCAGCTTTTAGTACATGATATTTTTATACTTACATTTTAATATTTGTTACTTAATATTTTTTAATATAAAGCTACTTCCTGAGAAACAGTAGAGGATTGATGCCTTTCGTTTGTTACACGAAAAATTCTTCTAATTATAATGTCTATGCCCAAATCATAAGTATTTTTTAGGCATATTTTGTACTTCGTGTCACGCTTAAAGTAATTCTATTTCTTAATTTTTATGAGCATTTTCTTAAGAATTTGCATTTGTTTTTATTTCCTGAAAAGTTATCACAGGACTTAAAACATAGAATCATGTGATTATTCTGAAGGGATTTATTTAACGAAATTATTGTTAACGGACATTTAATGAATGTTCAATGAAGATTCCATCGCTCGATTTCATGCATTCAGGAAGCCTCGTTAATTAACTTAATTTAATGGGCCAAATTTAATCAAGGGACTATTTCTCTAATGAGAAAAGCGGATATATTTTAACTTCAGTAAATTATGCTGTAGGTGAGAGATCATCTTGTAGGATTAGAAGTACTTTGTAATTAACAAGATTAACGGTTTCTATGACTTAATTATGGACTAAATAAGCAATCAGGCTCTCTTGATAATGGCTTGCAAAAGACATACATTTGAAGTTAAACTGAGGAAAATGATATGTCTTTTTGTAGTTTATTTATTGAGTACTAATATACAAGGCCAATGCTATAGAGTAAGACCAATTAATTGCCAATATGATAGGATACATACAAGTATACCCAAAATTTCTTTTGCACAGTAGATATGTTCCTTAGAAAATCGGAGTGAATGAGTGAATATTTACTTCGCATTGTTCAGCCACTCGAGGTCTTTTTTGGTGACGGACCTCGTAATTTTGAACCATGGTCAAGTGACGAGGATGACACCTGAGATGGTACCCCCTTTCCTAACTACCACACCATATCAGTGTTTGAGCTCTCGACAGATTTAACGTGCAGCGCACCCCTATACGATGGGTCTTCAGAGGTACAGGGCTCGAAGTCATAACACGCCAGCCACGAGTCCGTTACCTTGACCACTAGGCTACCGTGGCCACAGGCAAAATTCGGAATATGTTCCACAATTTTAAAAAACCGTGTACGATGAAAATTCTCTAAATATTTTCCCATAAATCCATGCAAAAAGTACTAACAAAATGCATTTTACACATTTATAAAACAAAAACGATAAATTTTTTGCAAAAAAATTAAAAATAAGGGTACTGTGAAAATTCAGTCTCCATAACTACTTACAAAATATAAAAATTCAAGCTGAAATTAGGAATAAAACTACTAACTAACAGTTACTCATCGTTACTTGATAACAAGCGTACGTATTTATTACAAACTGAATACAAAATGCTTCCATACGTAGATGTGTCATATATGCCTAGTACAACTGTCGGGTTTGATTTAAATAAAGAATTTCGTTCGTAATAACGGCAGTTTTTTTTCTGTTGTTTCAAAATCTGTTATTAGCGGCTATTTTTTTAGTTGGTTTTTTTCAAGTTGTTTATATAATTCTTCATATCCTGCTACACAAAACTTATGATTACGTTGAAATTATAACGCACGCTCTATAAGTCAGGGTTATGAGTAAGAAAAATGTATTCCATACTTGCAGCAAATTTCAAATCCTCGCGTATTAAATCAGCTGTTAATAGCTGAGCTTCACCCCTTCGACTTCGTCATTATCAACTTTTTTAAAATCATAAACTGACATAAATTCAATCAAATCGTCCTCATCCAAAAAGCACAAATCCCCAAATTTTTTTGTAATTCGTGCTAGAACAAAATATTTGTAAAAAAAATTGTTAAATTCGTATACCGCACCATTTCAAAATCGTATAAAAAATGCCGTGTAAAAAAGAGGTGGATGCGTATATGATATAGAGTTTATAGGAACTTTTATAGGATATTTTAGCAATATATTAGAATTCTCAGGATTTGATAACGATGAAAGAACAAAAATAACTCTTGGCTGTTAAAAGAACCAAGGATTTAATACTGGTTTTAGCTTCTTTACCATGCATGGATTTATCAGAACAAAAATAGCTTGTATACTTTTGAATTTATTGGTGCAGTACGTTCATAGCTATGTTCCATGTTGCCTAAATGGAATTTACAGAGTAAACCCAATCGTTAACAACTTCGTACATTTATAAGTGTAGTTAAATGATCTAAATTACTTATATTCTGGCTAACGAAATAAATTTTAAAGATGATATAAGCAAATATAGGTACTAACAAAATATAGGTATATATATAAACAAATATAGGTATGCAATATGTCATATATATAACAAAATATAGGTATGCAATATGTCATATATATAACAAAATATAGGTATGCAAATATGTCAAAGGAAAAAATCATTTCCTAGTTATTTTTGTATTTATTAACATCCAAATAAAAAAAAGAAATAGTATAATATATAATTTTTCAATTATCAACACATTTTATATTTTTCTTTTTATATATTATTAATAAGAAATAAATTCTACACGTTCCATATTTAGCCAAATGAAATTTTATTAATAAGGAGCAAATTTTCATGATTTTGAAATACCATAAAATATACGGCGTATAACGCCCACCCATACTTTCAAGCTGCAATTTTTAATTTTTAGGTATATTCGCCATATAACGGGCACCCTCTTTTTTACGAAGAAAACTGAAATGTGTGTATAAAATGCTGTTATGTGTTTGAAGCTATTTATATATTCAAGTTATTTTCTAAGGCTTTTGCAAAAATAGTATAATTGTAGAACTACAACCTTTTAAGTTCAGTAAGAATGTAATTTCTTTTAAGCAAACAGTATTTCCAAATATGTAGATATCTAATTTTTTTATGCTCATCTCTTTCTTTTTTTATTTTTATACTCGGCGTAAAACGCGCACCTGTAAATTTCGAACTTATTTTTGGTGTTAAAAGTGCGCGTTATACGCTGGATTTTACGGTAATCATATATTTTACGCAATGTAAACATGTGTGTAAGCACCATAAAAATATAAACTATGCTATAACATACTATTTGCGAAGTTTAATATAAAAGAGTTTTAAAATTTAAATAAATAAATCTACACATATATATAATTTATACCATATATATATATATATATATATATATATATATTTATTTATTAATACATTTGCATTAACATAAAATGAAATACTCAAAATTGTCTGAAAAAGGATAAAAAAAAATTACTTATTACGAAAAAAGAAAAAAAAAAGAAGTATAAAACAACTTATCCTCTAATAAACTTGAATTCCCGAACAAAAATTTACGATTGAAATTTTACTTTATTAAATATAGAGGAGAATTTAGTTTTAGAAAAAAATATTTTGTTATAGTTACTTATACTAATTCTCTATTTCTAAATGAAATAGATTTGTTTAAATTCTTCAGATATATAAAGATTGGAAATGAGAAAAAATTAAGACAAGTCCTTAGATTTTGTTTTCTTTGGTTTTTGAGTTGAAAAATGGTAAGAATTGTAAATTTTACCTTAAGAAAATATAACTTAAGAATTATAGCAAAACCAATTTTGATGCACTCTTAATGAAATTATACACTTTATTTTGATTAAATGATTTAAAGTAATGACCTATTTGTCAATTTAAATGATTGATTTAACAATTTGTCATTTATATTGTTGTTGAGTTTTCAATTCAGGCAAGTTTCTTTTAAATTTTAAGCAATATTATAAATTCTATTTTGCCAAAAATTTTGGCCTCAAATAGTATGCTTGATTAATAAAGCAAGTATTTTTTTTTTAAACCACGCAGTATTAAAATTATGATTGTTGTTAGAAAAAAAATATTATACTCTTTAGTATATTTTTATTGGTCAAATAAAAACTAGAAGTGTTTAAAGATACT
>BMAO01004277.1:0-20828 GCA_019973975.1 Trichonephila clavata | reverse complement strand
TTGTCGTAGTCTCCCACTACCCCTTTGCATATTATCTATGTTAGGATATGTAGTATTCATCATTAAAGACTACTCAAATAATAAATCACTTATTTATTATTTCTTTAAGACACAATTATACAATTAATAATCAACTTTAAGAACAATAAATTATCATGGAGTATTATCAGCATTCAATTATGGACGACGGAATACTAACTGATATCACGAGGGGAAATAACACGTACAATCAAACTACACATTTAAATTTAAGCCACAAAGTTACAGACCTGAAATCTTCTTCAGTAGGAACCTGGAACAAGTAGAATTATAAGTGGCTGTAATCTAGGATATCTTCAATAACTTCTGATCCGCCTTAATAATCTTCAAATTTCACTTTATTAAGCTAGACGGATAAAAACACTTCTTGGACAACGACGTAGTTTACTTTTTAATCTCAAACACGGAGTTCTACTCTATCAAACCGCTTAGTCATCCTTCTCTTCATTTCATTTCTCCTTTTATATCTCTTTCGAACTCGCTAAACACGAAACTATCTTATTTACATAAGTCACACTTCCAGCTCTCAGTGGGGATTGGTCAAAATAAATACAATTTAAAAGTTTATAGAGAAGGTTAGTGAAACGCGTAAGCACCCGTCACAACCCCCTCCGAGAAAAAAAGCGTGACTTATTGACGGTCTAAACGACCTGCAAGAATTCGCTTAATTTACCTAACATCTGAAAAACACTGAACCTGCACAAATTTTAACTACTCTAGAATGCCTGAACTTGTAAAAAGTTAACTCACGAACTTTATAACGCCTGAAAATACTAAACTTGTAGAAAGTTTAACTCACGAACTTTATAATGCCTGAAAACACTGAATTAGCAGAAAATTTTAACTCTAAGTTAGAAACTTTAATTAAACTAGCACACAGAAATGACTACTCAAAAGGGTACTCCACTCTAATTTATTTATCTTTCACAATATTAGGTTCCCTACAGTGCATCCCATTCGGGCGAAGATCAGGGGAAAACCTTTCAAGGAAAAAACCCTGATCATGCACTTTACTTAAGTGCTAATAAATACAAAAAATTTTTATACAATATCTTCATACGACATCAAACTTTCATCACATCACTATGTTCAGGGACTGCTGCCTGAAAGGAAACCTTGTCAATTTTTTCTAAAACATGACATTAAATGCACAGAACTTTTATACAACTTCCTTATTGACATAAAATATGGCATACATTATATTATATATATATAGTTTAGTAACAAATAACCCTTATCTGGTTTCATTTTCAAAAATTCCCAATCAATCGCGCTGCGCTGTTAATGTTTTTTTGTTAGTATTCCTAATTACGCCGCGCCCAGAAACCAGACATTACTTATACATCTTAATAATTACACACAAAATATATACATTTTACATAGAATATATTACAACAAACAATACAAGTAATCTCACATATAAAGCCACGTCTTTAATGTGTAGCAAAACAATTGCAATTCAACAAATGTTTTTCCACAATTTGGAAAAAAAATTAATACAAAAGTCTTTTCAACCGATATGAAATGCACACAACTCAGTGACACTTTTGTACGTTAACTTTACAAAAATTAGACTAGCCCACATGGAAAATACTCCGAACTGTCTGTCAGAGGAAAAATAAACAAATTAGAATTATACAACCTGACTAGTCTTTAGATCCAATCTGCATAGGCTTTGTCTCCTACCATGGCTTCTGTGCTGGATGACCTTGTCCTAGGGTTGTCCACTCTGCGCTCCAACTTCTGGGTCCCTTCTTCCATCGAGTCCGTTGAAGTTGATATGCTCCTGCTGAGGCGTTGTTTCTTCTGTGAGAACTGGAACTTGGCTGTTGTCCACTCGACGTCGGCTCCGAAGATTGTATGGACAGCTCCTTTCCTGATGAGGTCTGTTATACTTGAATCTGTGGATGGTCCTGGAACTGCTCTTTCAGAACTATTTTCTTCCACCTTTCTATAACGCTTCCTGGAGGGACGAGAGGACATTGACGAGGAAATCTTTCTTTTCTCACGATCTGCTTGGGCCTCTGGTCTCTTCTTCCGTACATTGTCCATCCATGAGTCAGGCCTTCCTCTTTTCTCTCTCTCAGCACATACAGGTCTTTTTTTCCTGAAATTATACGCGTTATCCCCGAAGAAACAGTAGATTCCGTCCGTCCACGTTTTTTTCTCACCTCTACTCCATCGCGTCTATTCGCAACTATATCTCTATACCATTTACATTTCCTGATTTCGATCCTTTACGACCACCCCTATCATTCTCCGATTGCACCAATGACGACTGCGCATCATCTGACCTGATTGATGTCACTGCACCATGATTACTACTAGTGTTACTTTCCGACTCGGCAACACTGTCTTCTCTTTGATAGTAAATTCTCACCTGGTCACATTAACCGTTATTCTTTTACCCAATTTTAATATTACTAAATTATTATTTTTTACACTCAGAACTTTATATGGGCCTTCAAACTTTGGCATAAATTTACCTACTATTTTTTTACATTTTGAACTTAACGGGTGAGTTTGAACTAATACTAGATCACCAACTTTCACATTATTTTCACGCCTCTTTTTATTATAATATTTCGCCCACTTCTCTTGCTGGCGCTTTGTATGAACTCTAGCTTCCTCAAACAACCTTTCTATGTTCCCACAAACTAAATCTGATCCATCAGTTACCATAACTAATTTCTGAAAAGGAGTGATTAAATTTCGACCTAAAAATAATTCCGCCGGTGTTTTACCCGTTGTCTCATGTACTGCTGTCCTAATTGCATAACCGAACTCTTGCAGAAATTGATCCCAGTTAGTGTGATTATCCGCGACAAAACTCGAAATCATTTTTAAAAGAGTGCGATTGACTCGTTCTGTTTGATTAGCTTGTGGACGATATACCACAGTTTTAACGTGTTTTATGTGCAATCTGCGACACACTTGCTCGAAAACTTCGGATATCATTTGGGGACCATTGTCGGTGACTAACTTTACAGGAGCTCCATAACGCGCAATATAATTCTCAAAAAATGCATTGGCAATTGCTTTAGCCGAAGCTTTCCTTAAGGGAACTATTTCAACCCATTTAGAAAAATTATCGGTAATTACTAAAATAAATCTATAGCGTTCTGGACTAGTTGCAGGGTATGGGCCTAACAAATCTAAAGACACGATTTCATTCGGAAAATTCGTTATTATGGGAATTAATTGACCAGCTGGTAATCCGTTTTTATAATTGACTTTTTGGCATTGGTCGCAGGTTGCTACATATTTATAAATGTATTTCCTCATGTACGGAAAATAACACGCGTCCTTTAATTTTAAGTAGGTTTTCTTTTTGCCTAGATGACCTGCCATAGGCGAGTCATGAAATTCTCGCATAACATCTTTACGTAATGTTTTAGGTATAAATACCCTTAATTCACCTAGTGTGGTTGTATACTTTGCATAATATAGCAAACCGTCAACGATTTTAAAGTCATTGGACCAATTTCTGCAGATCGATTCATTAACAGAACTATCGTCCGGATTTTCCAAAACTTCATAATTGCCCTAGCTCCGGGTCATTTCTCTGTTCCTCTCTTAACTGTTCTCTAGAAGATAATACTAACGATCTAATCACCGCACAAGACACTTTTGGTTCCTCATTACTTTCTAACGGGTTTCTAGACAACATAACAGCCACTTTTTCCGTTTTCGAATCCGGAATGATTAACGATTTTTTAACAAAATCAAAAGTAATCCCTGCATGTGACATAAAATCCACACCTATGATGCATGGATCTTTCATCTCAGCAATCACATGAAATTTCCATAACTGCGAAAATTCTCTTATTTTAATTTTCAACTCAACTGTGCCTAAATTTCTGCACTGTGACCCTTGAGCTGTAACTACTTCAGCTAACGATTTTTTTAAAGGACAGAAAGAAAAATACGACCGGTACGTTTTTTCTGAAATAAATGACTTTTCCGCACCTGTATCCCAGAGCGCTTTTAAAAAAGTATCATTCAACAAAATCGGCACATACGGAAGTTCAACTGGTGATAATCTCAATGAATTAAGTCTAATTCTATTAGGAGGATTTGCCTCATTACGATCTCTTTGAAAGTTTAAATTGGCATTTCTTTGCCTTTCGCTGTTGCAATCAACACGCCTCCAATTCTGTTTTGCTGAATCATCATTAGGACCCTTCCTAACCACCATCCTACGGTTCTGATACCGGTCTGTTCTCTGATTTGACTGATTGTATCGATTTCCACCCTCGAATCCTTGATTTTGATAATTACGACGAGGAAAATTATTCGCACCCCTGCCTAGTCCTCTTTGATCATTTTGACTATTTCCGACCCCAGTATCTCTCCAGTTTCTATTATTCCTTCTTTCCTCAGGATTCCTACTCACATCCCAACTTCGTCTAGCAAAATTATTACTCGAACCCTGATTTTCCCTGCAGTTATGACGTTCCTCATACCGGTCTACCAACTCTATCAATTGAGTTTTCGTTGTGGGGTTTCGAACTTCTAAATAATCCATTATTTGGGGTTCTAGTCGCATTACTATGTGATCAATCAACTTTATCTCATCATAATTTAATTCCAAGTTTTTATGTAATTTTAACATTTGAAAAATAAAGTCTGACGGGGCTTGACCTCTCCGTTGTTTTGACGAAAAAAACTGAGCTTCTAGCTCTGATTTATTCCGTATTACCGGAAAACTATCTGACAATTTCTTTTTAAGTGTTGCAAATGCAGTCGCTTCTTCATTTACACACTCGAACCCAATCACTTGGAACCAGTCTAACGCTCTCCCAACTAAATGACCTTTTAAATATGCACACGATAGATTCGCCGGTATTTCATAGTAAGCTATATTATCATCAATATTATTTAAAACTCAAACACATTTTCTTTACCCGAAAAAAATAACTCCGGCAAAACTCTAAATCCTGCACCTGCTCTTAATTCCGGTATTTCGTTTGGGCGCCAGTGTCGTAGTCTCCCACTACCCCTTTGCATATTATCTATGTTAGGATATGTAGTATTCATCATTAAAGACTACTCAAATAATAAATCACTTATTTATTATTTCTTTAAGACACAATTATACAATTAATAATCAACTTTAAGAACAATAAATTATCATGGAGTATTATCAGAATTCAATTATGGACGACGGAATACTAACTGATATCACGAGGGGAAATAACACGTACAATCAAACTACACATTTAAATTTAAGCCACAAAAGTTACAGACCTGAAATCTTCTTCAGAAGGAACCTGGAACAGTAGAATTTATAAGTGGCTTAATCTAGGATATCTTCAATAACTTCTGATCCGCCTTAAATAATCTTCAAATTTCACTTCATTAAGCTAGACGGTTAAAAACACCTTCTTGGACAACGACGTAGTTTACTTTTTAATCCAAACACGGAGTTCTACTCTATCAAACCGCTTAGTCATCCTCTTCTCTTCATTTCATTTCTCCCTTTTATATCTCTTTCGAACTCGCTAAACACGAAACTATCTTATTTGCATAAGTCACACTTCCAGCTCTCAGTGGGGATTGGTCAAAATAAATACAATTTAAAAGTTTATAAGAGAAGGTTAGTGAAACGCGTAAGCACCCGTCACAACCCCCTCCGAGAAAAAAAGCGTGACTTATTGACGGTCTAAACGACCTGCAAGAATTCGCTTAATTTACCTAACATCTGAAAAACACTGAACCTGCACAAATTTTAACTACTCTAGAATGCCTGAACTTGTAAAAAGTTAACTCACGAACTTTATAACGCCTGAAAATACTAAACTTGTAGAAAGTTTTAACTCACGAACTTTATAATGCCTGAAAACACTGAATTAGCAGAAAATTTTAACTCTAAGTTAGAAACTTTAATTAAACTAGCACACAGAAATGACTACTCAAAAGGGTACTCCACTCTAATTTATTTATCTTTCACAATATTAGGTTCCCTACAGTGCATCCCATTCGGGCGAAGATCAGGGGAAAACCTTTCAAGGAAAAAACCCTGATCATGCACTTTACTTAAGTGCTAATAAATACAAAAATTTTACACAGTATCTTCATACGACATCAAACTTTCATCACATCACTATGTTCAGGGACTGCTGCCCTGAAAGGAAACCTTGTCAATTTTTTCTAAAACATGACATTAAATGCACAGAACTTTTATACAACTTCCTTATTGACATAAAATATGGCATACATTATATTATATATATATAGTTTAGTAACAAAATAACCTTATCTGGTTTCATTTTCAAAAATTCCCAATCAATCGCGCTGCGCTGTTAATGTTTTTTGTTAGTATTCCTAATTACGCCGCGCCCAGAAACCAGACATTACTTATACATCTTAATAATTACACACAAAATATATACATTTTACATAGAATATATTACAACAAACAATACAAGTAATCTCACATATAAAGCCACGTCTTTAATGTGTAGCAAAACAATTGCAATTCAACAAATGTTTTTCCACAATTTGGAAAAAAAATTAATACAAAAGTCTTTTCAACCGATATGAAAATGCACACAACTCAGTGACACTTTTGTACGTTAACTTTACAAAAAAATTAGACTAGCCCACATGGAAAATACTCCGAACTGTCTGTCAGAGGAAAAATAAACAAATTAGAATTATACAACCTGACTAGTCTTTAGATCCAATCTGCATAGGCTTTGTCTCCCACCATGGCTTCTGTGCTGGATGACCTTGTCCTAGGGTTGTCCACTCTGCGCTCCAACTTTCTGGGTCTCCTCTTCCATCGAGTCCGTTGAAGTTGATATGCTCCTGCTGAGGCGTTGTTTTCTTCTGTGAGAACTGGAACTTGGCTGTTGTCCACTCGACGTCGGCTCCGAAGATTGTATGGACAGCTCCTTTCCTGATGAGGTCTGTTATACTTGAATCTGTGGGATGGTCCTGGAACTGCTCTTTCAGAACTATTTTCTTCCACCTTTCTATAACGCTTCCTGGAGGGACGAGAGGACATTGACGAGGAAATCTTTCTTTTCTCACGATCTGCTTGGGCCTCTGGTCTCTTCTTCCGTACATTGTCAATCCATGAGTCAGGCCTTCCTCTTTTCTCTCTCTCAGCACATACAGGTCTTTTTTTCCTGAAATTATACGCGCATCCCCCGAAGAAACAGTAGATTCCGTCCGTCCACGTTTTTTTCTCACCTCTACTCCATCGCGTCTATTCGCAACTATATCTCTACTACCATTTACATTTCCTGATTTCGATCCTTTACGACCACCCCTATCATTCTCCGATTGCACCAATGACGACTGCGCATCATCTGACCTGATTGATGTCACTGCACCATGATTACTACTAGTGTTACTTTCCGACTCGGCAACACTGTCTTCTCTTTGATAGTAAATTCTCACCTGGTCCACATTAACCGTTATTCTTTTACCAAATTTTAATATTACTAAATTATTATTATTTTTTACACTCAGAACTTTATATGGGCCTTCAAACTTTGGCATAAATTTACCTACTATTTTTTTACATTTTGAACTTAACGGGTGAGTTTGAACTAATACTAGATCACCAACTTTCACATTATTTTCACGCCTCTTTTTATTATAATATTTCGCCCACTTCTCTTGCTGGCGCTTTGTATGAACTCTAGCTCCTCAAACAACCTTTCTATGTTCCCACAAACTAAATCTGATCCATCAGTTACCATAACTAATTTCTGAAAAGGAGTGATTAAATTTCGACCTAAAAATAATTCCGCCGGTGTTTTACCCGTTGTCTCATGTACTGCTGTCCTAATTGCATAACCGAACTCTTGCAGAAATTGATCCCAGTTAGTGTGATTATCCGCGACAAAACTCGAAATCATTTTTAAAAGAGTGCGATTGACTCGTTCTGTTTGATTAGCTTGTGGACGATATACCACAGTTTTAACGTGTTTTATGTGCAATCTGCGACACACTTGCTCGAAAACTTCGGATATCATTTGGGGACCGTTGTCGGTGACTAATTTTACAGGAGCTCCATAACGCGCAATATAATTCTCAAAAAATGCATTGGCAATTGCTTTAGCCGAAGCTTTCCTTAAGGGAACTATTTCAACCCATTTAGAAAAATTATCGGTAATTACTAAAATAAATCTATAGCGTTCTGGACTAGTTGCAGGGTATGGGCCTAACAAATCTAAAGACACGATTTCATTCGGAAAATTCGTTATTATGGGAATTAATTGACCAGCTGGTAATCCGTTTTTATAATTGACTTTTTGGCATTGGTCGCAGGTTGCTACATATTTATAAATGTATTTCCTCATGTACGGAAAATAACACGCGTCCTTTAATTTTAAGTAGGTTTTCTTTTTGCCTAAATGACCTGCCATAGGCGAGTCATGAAATTCTCGCATAACATCTTTACGTAATGTTTTAGGTATAAATACCCTTAATTCACCTAGTGTGGTTGTATACTTTGCATAATATAGCAAACCGTCAACGATTTTAAAGTCATTGGACCAATTTCTGCAGATCGATTCATTAACAGAACTATCGTCCGGATTTTCCAAAAACTTCATAATATGCCCTAGCTCCGGGTCATTTCTCTGTTCCTCTCTTAACTGTTCTCTAGAAGATAATACTAACGATCTAATCACCGCACAAGACACTTTTGGTTCCTCATTACTTTCTAACGGGTTTCTAGACAACATAACAGCCACTTTTTCCGTTTTCGAATCCGGAATGATTAACGATTTTTTAACAAAATCAAAAGTAATCCCTGCATGTGACATAAAATCCACACCTATGATGCATGGATCTTGCATCTCAGCAATCACATGAAATTTCCATAACTGCGAAAATTCTCTTATTTTAATTTTCAACTCAACTGTGCCTAAATTTCTGCACTGTGACCCTTGAGCTGTAACTACTTCAGCTAACGATTTTTTTAAAGGACAGAAAGAAAAATACGACCGGTACGTTTTTTCTGAAATAAATGACTTTTCCGCACCTGTATCCCAGAGCGCTTTTAAAAAAGTATCATTCAACAAAATCGGCACATACGGAAGTTCAACTGGTGATAATCTCAATGAATTAAGTCTAATTCTATTAGGAGGATTTGACTCAATACGATCTCTTTGAAAGTTTAAATTGGCATTTCTTTGCCTTTCGCTGTTGCAATCAACACGCCTCCAATTCTGTTTTGCTGAATCATCATTAGGACCCTTCCTAACCACCATCCTACGGTTCTGATACCGGTCTGTTCTCTGATTTGGCTGATTGTATCGATTTCCACCCTCGAATCCTTGATTTTGATAATTACGACGAGGAAAATTATTCGCACCCCTGCCTAGTCCTCTTTGATCATTTTGACTATTTCCGACCCCAGTATCTCTCCAATTTCTATTATTCCTTCTTTCCTCAGGATTCCTACTCACATCCCAACTTCGTCTAGCAAAATTATTACTCGAACCCTGATTTTCCCTGCAGTTATGACGTTCCTCATACCGGTCTACCAACTCTATCAATTGAGTTTTCGTTGTGGGGTTTCGAACTTCTAAATAATCCATTATTTGGGGTTCTAGTCGCATTACTATGTGATCAATCAACTTTATCTCATCATAATTTAATTCCAAGGTTTTATGTATTTTTAACATCTGAAAAATAAAGTCTGACGGGGCTTGACCTCTCCGTTGTTTTGACGAAAAAAACTGAGCTTCTAGCTCTGATTTATTCCGTATTACCGGAAAACTATCTGACAATTTCTTTTTAAGTGTTGCAAATGCAGTCGCTTCTTCATTTACACACTCGAACCGATAACTGAAACCAGTCTAACGCTCTCCCAACTAAATGACCTTTTAAATATGCACACGATAGATTCGCCGGTATTTCATAGTAAGCTATATTATCATCAATATTATTTAGAAACTCAGACACATTTTCTTTACCCGAAAAAAATAACTCCGGCAAAACTCTAAATCCTGCACCTGCTCTTAATTCCGGTATTTCGTTTGGGCGCCAGTGTCGTAGTCTCCCACTACCCCTTTGCATATTATCTATGTTAGGATATGTAGTATTCATAATTAAAGACTACTCAAATAATAAATCACTTATTTATTATTTCTTTAAGACAGAAATCTACAATTAATAATCAACTTTAAGAACAATAAATTATCATGGAGTATTATCAGAATTCAATTATGGACGACGGAATACTAACTGATATCACGAGGGGAAATAACACGTACAATCAAACTACACATTTAAATCTAAGCCACAAAAGTTACAGACCTGAAATCTTCTTCAGAAGGAACCTGGAACGAGTAGAATTTATGACGTGGCTATAATCTAGGATATCTTCAATAACTTCTGATCCGCCTTAAATAATCTTCAAATTTCACTTCATTAAGCTAGACGGTTAAAAACACCTTCTTGGACAACCACGTAGTTTACTTTTTAATCCCAAACACGGAGTTCTACTCTATCAAACCGCTTAGTCATCCTCTTCTCTTCATTTCATTTCTCCCTTTTATATCTCTTTCGAACTCGCTAAACCCGAAACTATCTTATTTACATAAGTCACACTTCCAGCTCTCAGTGGGGATTGGTCAAAATAAATACAATTTAAAAGTTTATAAGAGAAGGTTAGTGAAACGCGTAAGCACCCGTCACAACCCCCCTCCGAGAAAAAAAGCGTGACTTATTGACGGTCTAAACGACCTGCAAGAATTCGCTTAATTTACCTAACATCTGAAAAACACTGAACCTGCACAAATTTTAACTACTCTAGAATGCCTGAACTTGTAAAAAGTTAACTCACGAACTTTATAACGCCTGAAAATACTAAACTTGTAGAAAGTTTTAACTCACGAACTTTATAATGCCTGAAAACACTGAATTAGCAGAAAATTTTAACTCTCTAAGTTAGAAACTTTAATTAAACTAGCACACAGAAATGACTACTCAAAAGGGTACTCCACTCTAATTTATTTATCTTTCACAATATTAGGTTCCCTACAGTGCATCCCATTCGGGCGAAGATCAGGGGAAAACCTTTCAAGGAAAAAACCCTGATCATGCACTTTACTTAAGTGCTAATAAATATAAAAATTTTACACAGTATCTTCATACGACATCAAACTTTCATCACATCACTATGTTCAGGGACTGCTGCCCTGAAAGGAAACCTTGTCAATTTTTTCTAAAACATGACATTAAATGCACAGAACTTTTATACAACTTCCTTATTGACATAAAATATGGCATACATTATATTATATATATATATAGTTTAGTAACAAAATAACCCTTATCTGGTTTCATTTTCAAAAATTCCCAATCAATCGCGCTGCGCTGTTAATGTTTTTTGTTAGTATTCCTAATTACGCCGCGCCCAGAAACCAGACATTACTTATACATCTTAATAATTACACACAAAATATATACATTTTACATAGAATATATTACAACAAACAATACAAGTAATCTCACATATAAAGCCACGTCTTTAATGTGTAGCAAAACAATTGCAATTCAACAAATGTTTTTCCACAATTTGGAAAAAAAATTAATACAAAAGTCTTTTCAACCGATATGAAAATGCACACAACTCAGTGACACTTTTGTACGTTAACTTTACAAAAAAATTAGACTAGCCCACATGGAAAATACTCCGAACTGTCTGTCAGAGGAAAAATAAACAAATTAGAATTATACAACCTGACTAGTCTTTAGATCCAATCTGCATAGGCTTTGTCTCCCACCATGGCTTCTGTGCTGGATGACCTTGTCCTAGGGTTGTCCACTCTGCGCTCCAACCTTCTGGGTCTCCTCTTCCATCGAGTCCGTTGAAGTTGATATGCTCCTGCTGAGGCGTTGTTTTCTTCTGTGAGAACTGGAACTTGGCTGTTGTCCACTCGACGTCGGCTCCGAAGATTGTATGGACAGCTCCTTTCCTGATGAGGTCTGTTATACTTGAATCTGTGGGATGGTCCTGGAACTGCTCTTTCAGAACTATTTTCTTCCACCTTTCTATAACGCTTCCTGGAGGGACGAGAGGACATTGACGAGGAAATCTTTCTTTTCTCACGATCTGCTTGGGCCTCTGGTCTCTTCTTCCGTACATTGTCAAACCATGATTCAGGCCTTCCTCTTTTTTCTCTCTCAGTACATACAGGTCTCTTTTTCCTGAAATTATACGCGCCATCACCCGAAGAAACAGTAGATTCCGTCCGTCCACGTTTTTTTCTCACCTCTACTCCATCGCGTCTATTCGCAACTATATCTCTACTACCATTTACATTCCCTGATTTCGATCCTTTACGACCACCCCTGTCATTCTCCGATTGCACCAATGACGACTGCGCATCATCTGACCTGATTGATGTCACTGCACCATGATTACTACTAGTGTTTCTTTCCGACTCGGCAACACTGTCTTCTCTTTGATGGTAAATTCTCACCTGGTCCACATTAACCGTTATTCTTTTACCAAATTTTAATATTACTAAATTATTATTATTTTTTACACTCAGAACTTTATATGGGCCTTCAAACTTTGGCATAAATTTACCTACTATTTTTTTACATTTTGAACTTAACGGGTGAGTTTGAACTAATACTAGATCACCAACTTTCACATTATTTTCACGCCTCTTTTTATTATAATATTTCGCCCACTTCTCTTGCTGGCGCTTTGTATGAACTCTAGCTTCCTCAAACAACCTTTCTATGTTCCCACAAACTAAATCTGATCCATCAGTTACCATAACTAATTTCTGAAAAGGAGTGATTAAATTTCGACCTAAAAATAATTCCGCCGGTGTTTTACCCGTTGTCTCATGTACTGCTGTCCTAATCGCATAACCGAACTCTTGCAGAAATTGATCCCAGTTAGTGTGATTATCCGCGACAAAACTCGAAATCATTTTTAAAAGAGTGCGATTGACTCGTTCTGTTTGATTAGCTTGTGGACGATATACCACAGTTTTAACGTGTTTTATGTGCAATCTGCGACACACTTGCTCGAAAACTTCGGATATCATTTGGGGACCGTTGTCGGTGACTAATTTTACAGGAGCTCCATAACGCGCAATATAATTCTCAAAAAATGCATTGGCAATTGCTTTAGCCGAAGCTTTCCTTAAGGGAACTATTTCAACCCATTTAGAAAAATTATCGGTAATTACTAAAATAAATCTATAGCGTTCTGGACTAGTTGCAGGGTATGGGCCTAACAAATCTAAAGACACGATTTCATTCGGAAAATTCGTTATTATGGGAATTAATTGACCAGCTGGTAATCCGTTTTTATAATTGACTTTTTGGCATTGGTCGCAGGTTGCTACATATTTATAAATGTATTTCCTCATGTACGGAAAATAACACGCGTCCTTTAATTTTAAGTAGGTTTTCTTTTTGCCTAAATGACCTGCCATAGGCGAGTCATGAAATTCTCGCATAACATCTTTACGTAATGTTTTAGGTATAAATACCCTTAATTCACCTAGTGTGGTTGTATACTTTGCATAATATAGCAAACCGTCAACGATTTTAAAGTCATTGGACCAATTTCTGCAGATCGATTCATTAACAGAACTATCGTCCGGATTTTCCAAAAACTCATTATATGCCCTAGCTCCGGGTCATTTCTCTGTTCCTCTCTTAACTGTTCTCTAGAAGATAATACTAACGATCTAATCACCGCACAAGACACTTTTGGTTCCTCATTACTTTCTAACGGGTTTCTAGACAACATAACAGCCACTTTTTCCGTTTTCGAATCCGGAATGATTAACGATTTTTTAACAAAATCAAAAGTAATCCCTGCATGTGACATAAAATCCACACCTATGATGCATGGATCTTGCATCTCAGCAATCACATGAAATTTCCATAACTGCGAAAATTCTCTTATTTTAATTTTCAACTCAACTGTGCCTAAATTTCTGCACTGTGACCCTTGAGCTGTAACTACTTCAGCTAACGATTTTTTTAAAGGACAGAAAGAAAAATACGACCGGTACGTTTTTTCTGAAATAAATGACTTTTCCGCACCTGTATCCCAGAGCGCTTTTAAAAAAGTATCATTCAACAAAATCGGCACATACGGAAGTTCAACTGGTGATAATCTCAATGAATTAAGTCTAATTCTATTAGGAGGATTTGACTCAATACGATCTCTTTGAAAGTTTAAATTGGCATTTCTTTGCCTTTCGCTGTTGCAATCAACACGCCTCCAATTCTGTTTTGCTGAATCATCATTAGGACCCTTCCTAACCACCATCCTACGGTTCTGATACCGGTCTGTTCTCTGATTTGGCTGATTGTATCGATTTCCACCCTCGAATCCTTGATTTTGATAATTACGACGAGGAAAATTATTCGCACCCCTGCCTAGTCCTCTTTGATCATTTTGACTATTTCCGACCCCAGTATCTCTCCAATTTCTATTATTCCTTCTTTCCTCAGGATTCCTACTCACATCCCAACTTCGTCTAGCAAAATTATTACTCGAACCCTGATTTTCCCTGCAGTTATGACGTTCCTCATACCGGTCTACCAACTCTATCAATTGAGTTTTCGTTGTGGGGTTTCGAACTTCTAAATAATCCATTATTTGGGGTTCTAGTCGCATTACTATGTGATCAATCAACTTTATCTCATCATAATTTAATTCCAAGGTTTTATGTATTTTTAACATCTGAAAAATAAAGTCTGACGGGGCTTGACCTCTCCGTTGTTTTGACGAAAAAAACTGAGCTTCTAGCTCTGATTTATTCCGTATTACCGGAAAACTATCTGATAATTTCTTTTTAAGTGTTGCAAATGCAGTCGCTTCTTCATTTACACACTCGAAGCCGATAACTTGGAACCAGTCTAACGCTCTCCCAACTAAATGACCTTTTAAATATGCACACGATAGATTCGCCGGTATTTCATAGTAAGCTATATTATCATCAATATTATTTAGAAACTCAAACACATTTTCTTTACCCGAAAAAAATAACTCCGGCAAAACTCTAAATCCTGCACCTGCTCTTAATTCCGGTATTTCGTTTGGGCGCCAGTGTCGTAGTCTCCCACTACCCCTTTGCATATTATCTATGTTAGGATATGTAGTATTCATAATTAAAGACTACTCAAATAATAAATCACTTATTTATTATTTCTTTAAGACAGAAATCTACAATTAATAATCAACTTTAAGAACAATAAATTATCATGGAGTATTATCAGAATTCAATTATGGACGACGGAATACTAACTGATATCACGAGGGGAAATAACACGTACAATCAAACTACACATTTAAATCTAAGCCACAAAAGTTACAGACCTGAAATCTTCTTCAGAAGGAACCTGGAACGAGTAGAATTTATGAACGTGGCTATAATCTAGGATATCTTCAATAACTTCTGATCCGCCTTAAGAATCTTTTTCAATAATCTTCAAATTTCACTTCATTAAGCTAGACGGTTAAAAACACCTTCTTGGACAACCACGTAGTTTACTTTTTAATCCCAAACACGGAGTTCTACTCTATCAAACCGCTTAGTCATCCTCTTATCTCTTCATTTCATTTCTCCCTTTTATATCTCTTTCGAACTCGCTAAACCCGAAACTATCTTATTTACATAAGTCACACTTCCAGCTCTCAGTGGGGATTGGTCAAAATAAATACAATTTAAAAGTTTATAAGAGAAGGTTAGTGAAACGCGTAAGCACCCGTCACAACCCCCCTCCGAGAAAAAAAGCGTGACTTATTGACGGTCTAAACGACCTGCAAGAATTCGCTTAATTTACCTAACATCTGAAAAACACTGAACCTGCACAAATTTTAACTACTCTAGAATGCCTGAACTTGTAAAAAGTTAACTCACGAACTTTATAACGCCTGAAAATACTAAACTTGTAGAAAGTTTTAACTCACGAACTTTATAATGCCTGAAAACACTGAATTAGCAGAAAATTTTAACTCTCTAAGTTAGAAACTTTAATTAAACTAGCACACAGAAATGACTACTCAAAAGGGTACTCCACTCTAATTTATTTATCTTTCACAATATTAGGTTCCCTACAGTGCATCCCATTCGGGCGAAGATCAGGGGAAAACCTTTCAAGGAAAAAACCCTGATCATGCACTTTACTTAAGTGCTAATAAATATAAAAATTTTACACAGTATCTTCATACGACATCAAACTTTCATCACATCACTATGTTCAGGGACTGCTGCCCTGAAAGGAAACCTTGTCAATTTTTTCTAAAACATGACATTAAATGCACAGAACTTTTATACAACTTCCTTATTGACATAAAATATGGCATACATTATATTATATATATATATAGTTTAGTAACAAAATAACCCTTATCTGGTTTCATTTTCAAAAATTCCCAATCAATCGCGCTGCGCTGTTAATGTTTTTTGTTAGTATTCCTAATTACGCCGCGCCCAGAAACCAGACATTACTTATACATCTTAATAATTACACACAAAATATATACATTTTACATAGAATATATTACAACAAACAATACAAGTAATCTCACATATAAAGCCACGTCTTTAATGTGTAGCAAAACAATTGCAATTCAACAAATGTTTTTCCACAATTTGGAAAAAAAATTAATACAAAAGTCTTTTCAACCGATATGAAAATGCACACAACTCAGTGACACTTTTGTACGTTAACTTTACAAAAAAATTAGACTAGCCCACATGGAAAATACTCCGAACTGTCTGTCAGAGGAAAAATAAACAAATTAGAATTATACAACCTGACTAGTCTTTAGATCCAATCTGCATAGGCTTTGTCTCCCACCATGGCTTCTGTGCTGGATGACCTTGTCCTAGGGTTGTCCACTCTGCGCTCCAACCTTCTGGGTCTCCTCTTCCATCGAGTCCGTTGAAGTTGATATGCTCCTGCTGAGGCGTTGTTTTCTTCTGTGAGAACTGGAACTTGGCTGTTGTCCACTCGACGTCGGCTCCGAAGATTGTATGGACAGCTCCTTTCCTGATGAGGTCTGTTATACTTGAATCTGTGGGATGGTCCTGGAACTGCTCTTTCAGAACTATTTTCTTCCACCTTTCTATAACGCTTCCTGGAGGGACGAGAGGACATTGACGAGGAAATCTTTCTTTTCTCACGATCTGCTTGGGCCTCTGGTCTCTTCTTCCGTACATTGTCAATCCATGAGTCAGGCCTTCCTCTTTTCTCTCTCTCAGCACATACAGGTCTCTTTTTCCTGAAATTATACGCGCCATCCCCCGAAGAAACAGTAGATTCCGTCCGTCCACGTTTTTTTCTCACCTCTACTCCATCGCGTCTATTCGCAACTATATCTCTACTACCATTTACATTTCCTGATTTCGATCCTTTACGACCACCCCTATCATTCTCCGATTGCACCAATGACGACTGCGCATCATCTGACCTGATTGATGTCACTGCACCATGATTACTACTAGTGTTACTTTCCGACTCGGCAACACTGTCTTCTCTTTGATGGTAAATTCTCACCTGGTCCACATTAACCGTTATTCTTTTACCAAATTTTAATATTACTAAATTATTATTATTTTTTACACTCAGAACTTTATATGGGCCTTCAAACTTTGGCATAAATTTACCTACTATTTTTTTACATTTTGAACTTAACGGGTGAGTTTGAACTAATACTAGATCACCAACTTTCACATTATTTTCACGCCTCTTTTTATTATAATATTTCGCCCACTTCTCTTGCTGGCGCTTTGTATGAACTCTAGCTTCCTCAAACAACCTTTCTATGTTCCCACAAACTAAATCTGATCCATCAGTTACCATAACTAATTTCTGAAAAGGAGTGATTAAATTTCGACCTAAAAATAATTCCGCCGGTGTTTTACCCGTTGTCTCATGTACTGCTGTCCTAATTGCATAACCGAACTCTTGCAGAAATTGATCCCAGTTAGTGTGATTATCCGCGACAAAACTCGAAATCATTTTTAAAAGAGTGCGATTGACTCGTTCTGTTTGATTAGCTTGTGGACGATATACCACAGTTTTAACGTGTTTTATGTGCAATCTGCGACACACTTGCTCGAAAACTTCGGATATCATTTGGGGACCGTTGTCGGTGACTAATTTTACAGGAGCTCCATAACGCGCAATATAATTCTCAAAAAATGCATTGGCAATTGCTTTAGCCGAAGCTTTCCTTAAGGGAACTATTTCAACCCATTTAGAAAAATTATCGGTAATTACTAAAATAAATCTATAGCGTTCTGGACTAGTTGCAGGGTATGGGCCTAACAAATCTAAAGACACGATTTCATTCGGAAAATTCGTTATTATGGGAATTAATTGACCAGCTGGTAATCCGTTTTTATAATTGACTTTTTGGCATTGGTCGCAGGTTGCTACATATTTATAAATGTATTTCCTCATGTACGGAAAATAACACGCGTCCTTTAATTTTAAGTAGGTTTTCTTTTTGCCTAAATGACCTGCCATAGGCGAGTCATGAAATTCTCGCATAACATCTTTACGTAATGTTTTAGGTATAAATACCCTTAATTCACCTAGTGTGGTTGTATACTTTGCATAATATAGCAAACCGTCAACGATTTTAAAGTCATTGGACCAATTTCTGCAGATCGATTCATTAACAGAACTATCGTCCGGATTTTCCAAAAACTTCATAATATGCCCTAGCTCCGGGTCATTTCTCTGTTCCTCTCTTAACTGTTCTCTAGAAGATAATACTAACGATCTAATCACCGCACAAGACACTTTTGGTTCCTCATTACTTTCTAACGGGTTTCTAGACAACATAACAGCCACTTTTTCCGTTTTCGAATCCGGAATGATTAACGATTTTTTAACAAAATCAAAAGTAATCCCTGCATGTGACATAAAATCCACACCTATGATGCATGGATCTTTCATCTCAGCAATCACATGAAATTTCCATAACTGCGAAAATTCTCTTATTTTAATTTTCAACTCAACTGTGCCTAAATTTCTGCACTGTGACCCTTGAGCTGTAACTACTTCAGCTAACGATTTTTTTAAAGGACAGAAAGAAAAATACGACCGGTACGTTTTTTCTGAAATAAATGACTTTTCCGCACCTGTATCCCAGAGCGCTTTTAAAAAAGTATCATTCAACAAAATCGGCACATACGGAAGTTCAACTGGTGATAATCTCAATGAATTAAGTCTAATTCTATTAGGAGGATTTGACTCAATACGATCTCTTTGAAAGTTTAAATTGGCATTTCTTTGCCTTTCGCTGTTGCAATCAACACGCCTCCAATTCTGTTTTGCTGAATCATCATTAGGACCCTTCCTAACCACCATCCTACGGTTCTGATACCGGTCTGTTCTCTGATTTGACTGATTGTATCGATTTCCACCCTCGAATCCTTGATTTTGATAATTACGACGAGGAAAATTATTCGCACCCCTGCCTAGTCCTCTTTGATCATTTTGACTATTTCCGACCCCAGTATCTCTCCAATTTCTATTATTCCTTCTTTCCTCAGGATTCCTACTCACATCCCAACTTCGTCTAGCAAAATTATTACTCGAACCCTGATTTTCCCTGCAGTTATGACGTTCCTCATACCGGTCTACCAACTCTATCAATTGAGTTTTCGTTGTGGGGTTTCGAACTTCTAAATAATCCATTATTTGGGGTTCTAGTCGCATTACTATGTGATCAATCAACTTTATCTCATCATAATTTAATTCCAAGGTTTTATGTATTTTTAACATCTGAAAAATAAAGTCTGACGGGGCTTGACCTCTCCGTTGTTTTGACGAAAAAAACTGAGCTTCTAGCTCTGATTTATTCCGTATTACCGGAAAACTATCTGACAATTTCTTTTTAAGTGTTGCAAATGCAGTCGCTTCTTCATTTACACACTCGAACCCAATCACTTGGAACCAGTCTAACGCTCTCCCAACTAAATGACCTTTTAAATATGCACACGATAGATTCGCCGGTATTTCATAGTAAGCTATATTATCATCAATATTATTTAGAAACTCAAACACATTTTCTTTACCCGAAAAAAATAACTCCGGCAAAACTCTAAATCCTGCACCTGCTCTTAATTCCGGTATTTCGTTTGGGCGCCAGTGTCGTAGTCTCCCACTACCCCTTTGCATATTATCTATGTTAGGATATGTAGTATTCATAATTAAAGACTACTCAAATAATAAATCACTTATTTATTATTTCTTTAAGACACAATTCTACAATTAATAATCAACTTTAAGAACAATAAATTATCATGGAGTATTATCAGAATTCAATTATGGACGACGGAATACTAACTGATATCACGAGGGGAAATAACACGTACAATCAAACTACACATTTAAATTTAAGCCACAAAAGTTACAGACCTGAAATCTTCTTCAGAAGGAACCTGGAACGAGTAGAATTTATAACGTGGCTATAATCTAGGATATCTTCAATAACTTCTGATCCGCCTTAAATAATCTTCAAATTTCACTTCATTAAGCTAGACGGTTAAAAACACCTTCTTGGACAACGACGTAGTTTACTTTTTAATCCCAAACACGGAGTTCTACTCTATCAAACCGCTTAGTCATCCTCTTTCTCTTCATTTCATTTCTCCCTTTTATATCTCTTTCGAACTCGCTAAACACGAAACTATCTTATTTACATAAGTCACACTTCCAGCTCTCAGTGGGGATTGGTCAAAATAAATACAATTTAAAAGTTTATAAGAGAAGGTTAGTGAAACGCGTAAGCACCCGTCACAAGTTATAAAAAT
>BMAO01004276.1:0-23983 GCA_019973975.1 Trichonephila clavata | reverse complement strand
TACAGAGAAGTAGGCGTGAAGCACACATCACAAAGGAATGAAGGATTACAACACAAGCATCCATGCCTTCTCCGGGATTCGAATCCAGGCCCTAAGGCACAGCACTCAGCGTCACTATATCGGATGGGCGGCATTCGCCTAATATAAAGGAGTTAAAAAAATAATGCTTTCTCAGATTTTAATTTAAATAACATCTTTCTATTAATTTATTAGCCATTATATGTATAAATTCTCGATTTGTTTCTCGGAAGCTTAGTTACTTTCTTACAAATTCAATGCAATAAATTTGCATATTTTACATTGAGTAAACTATTTTTTTAGAGTTAATCTTTCAAGAATCGCAACAAACATTGAGTAAGAGGGAAAAAAGAAAATAAACGAAAGGAATTGGCACTCTACCAAAGCAAATCGTGCCAAAAAACGAAGCATGAAGCAGACGTATTAAAAATGTTTTGATGTTTAGCTCGTCGGAGAATGGTAAATGTTGTTTTAAATATACAAATAATGTTAAAATATGCTTTATGGGTGTATTAAAATTCAAATTTTTCAACTCTAATACTACCGATGAGATGAAATAAGAATGTAAGTACAAGCAAATATGGAAGTATATTTGCTTATTATGATAAAGGGCATGTTATACAGTTAAGCTCGGAAATACTAATATCTATGTATTATAACTTCTCATTCAAGGTTATTTTTTTGGATAGGTATATTAAGAATAGAATTAAAATTGAAGTGTACGTTTTTGAAATATTTAAATATTACTTGCTAGTAAAATCTGTTGAAATGGGATTCTTTTGAAAACTTCCTCAGTTGGTATAACAAAAAATAGTAATTTTAAATTTGGAAGTACTATTTTGCCAAAATTAGCTAAAAAGTTATCGAACACTATATAAAAAAAAACTGTCATAAAACAAGAAATATTCTAATACTTCTCTAATTTAGTACATTACAGATTATCCTTGTATAGCCCATATCAGCTTTTTAAATGTTTGAGAGTTCACAAGTTTCCCCCCTCCCCCCCCATTTATGGACGCGATCACGGTTTTTTTATTCGATGTTTGTTTTTGATGTTATATTACATTCCAATCCCCAATCTTCCCGAATGTAATTAAATTCGTTAATTAGGGTGGTATTTTTTAAAGTCTTGGATTGTTATAGAAACACTAGAGAAGAGAAAGAACGTTTTGTGGATTTATGTTCAAAATCATTATCTGAATACGAGTAAAATACGAAATTTTTTCTCATACTTAAATTTGTTGGGCTGATTACTATAAATTGTCATTTAAAGTATTTTAAAAAATAGAATGTTGTAACGGGTCTATCGGGTTCTTCTTACTAACAATCCTCTTGAGAAAAAATATGGGTCTTTAAAATTTATTCTTTTTGAAGCCTTCCTCCGAAGAACATGTGATTATGTAAATTAAGACGTATATAAAGATTGAACTTTCGAGTTAAGGAGAGAGAGGTTAGACTGCTAACGGATTGCAGTGATTTTGATTAGCGTGAAGCTAGGCAAGGGAACGTTATTTATTTTGATTTATATTAAGGCTGGCGATTTGGTCAATTAAGCGTTAAATTTGGATTAGAACGAATTGAATTAGAAGGCGTATTGCTTTGACGTAAGTGATCCAATTTACTGTTAATTTCCAAGAACCTCGTCTACCCCGCGATTGCTCCACATATTTAGTAATGGGTGCATTCTTAGTTGGAGTTGTTGAATTTGTGTCGTAATTGAGAATTGTTAATAAATGGAATTTGTATTGACTATGGCTAATCTTCCTTCTGACCCTCTCACACTAAGGGATAACACGGACAATCCCTTACAATGTGTGTGTGATCTCTCTGTCTCAATCATGTGCCCTCAGTAAAACCACATTACCTGGTTCCAGTGCTGACATAGACCCTGCTATGTATTTATTCATTTCCAACAACTTAAAAATAGTTAGTATAAACCTTTAATAACAGTATTCACAAACTTCTCAAGCCGAGTTAGCTTTGCTGGACGGCCATTTTTGCTCTTGTTTTCGATTCTTGTATCCTTTTTAAAGCATTTCATCACACAGTAAAACAATTGAATGAGATAAAATTTCTAATTTAGCAACATTTCGAAGCAATTTGACACTTTTAGGAAGAAAACTAATCAGTTTATATAGTATAGCATAATATACAGGCTTGCACATCCAAATACAAATTATTTACATTATTTTATACAAATTCGTAACAAATATATACTTAAATGGTAACACATGCAACTTTTTCTTACGACTTATAGAATAACACTTTTTTATATCTTCGTAGATATATTAACTGATTGCATACTTTTTTTGCACTATTTGATCATTATTTTAGAAACAATCAGTAATAAATTACTTCTTTATTTTTTTTTAAATATTTATTTTTCTTTAGATGAAAATAATTGAGACTGTAATTATTTTTCTTCCTCTGCAAAATCTCACGCTAATTTTTGTAAAGAATATCTTTATAATGGAAGCGACTGTGAACAACTCGCTTTTAAATATGTCAATGATAATATTTAAGAAGAAATTAAGTAACATTTATATGGTTAGAAGATGCTAGTCAGTAAATGGAGAATGTGTGGAATATTAATTCTCTCCACAAAGGGTTTTCAATTTTTCTTCGTCTATATATAATGATTAATTTCATGAATTCTAATTGCCTTTTCCATAAATTGTATTTTATTTATTTTTTGGTAGATTTCATTTATGTATATACATATATCATATTGAAAAATTATCACTCAAAGTGACTGGTTGACAAGGAAAATTATTATTATTTTTTTCTTTTCTCTCTCTTTTTTTTTTTTTTTTTTTTTTGAAATTCAACTTAACAACTTAATTTTTTTTTATGAAAGAAAAGTTGATCTCTATATTCAATATAAAAAGATGTTTAATGACCAACTACGATTTAACTTAATTATTACATTTTATTTTATGAATAAACAATTTGTCCTTGAGGAAGAGAAAAATCTAGAAGTTATTACCTTGAGAAAAAAACAAAATTATCATATCACTGAAAAATAAAAAGTATGCAAATTATTCTTCATTTTAGTTCTTTCTTATTTTTATTTATGAAAATTCCGGAAATTCGCTTGGGTTAAATCTATAATCCTATTCCTCTATGAAGTATTTCTGCAAAATATTAGCTGATTTCCCATTGTTAAACAATTAATAATTCTCATTTTAAAACTATTGTATGCCTCTTGAAAACTTGATAAAAGTTTCGAATTTTCCAACATTAAAAAAATCAAATTTATTTTTTTGTGTGTGAAAATTTTTTTTAAATAGATATATGTATAAAAAAATTATATTTCTTAAAAATGTGAAAGATGGTGTGGCAGCGAGAAAGCAAACACAGATAAATGTTGCTTTTTTTTTTGCCCGAGGTTTTATTGTGAAAAAAATTAAGTCATTTTTAAAAATAATAATTCATTTTGATAACTTGTAACATTTATAACTGTAACCGTGACGATTATTTTGTTACTTGTGAGGAAGTCTGTTCTGCCTTCTGTATTAGTTTTCGTCTTGTTGTTTGAACGAGTATGTGCGTGTTTTGTTAATATCCTTTTTATGTAGTTCTGTGATGTTTTGTTCTGTTGTTCACCCAAAAATAAAGGGGGTTCTTGACCTACTAGGAAATTGTCTTCATTTGAATATTTCGAACCTGCATTGCATTCACACACACAAAACTTCACAAAGTTTTATTACTTTCAAGGTAGGATTACCTTTTGAAACTTCCTTCTGTTGGATTATTATGAAGTACTTTTTGAGTGAGTGAGTGAATATTAACGTTACATTGTTTAGCTGCATGAGGGCTCTTGGTGACGGACCTCTTAATTTTGAGCCCTGGTCAAGTGACGAGGATGACACCTGAGCTGGAACGCCCCTCTCCTAACTACTACACCACACCAACGGCAGGGCGTTTGAGCTCTCGACAGATTTAACGTGCATCGCTCCCATACATGGCGGGTTTTCAGCGGCACTGGGCTCGAACTCATGACACGCCGACCATGAGTCCGTTACCTAGGCCACCACGACCCTAGGCTTTTTTAAATTGAAAGCCTTCAAACGAAATAGTAAAATAATAACAACTGTACGAGTTGTGTTTTTAAGGTAAGTACCAATTTCACACTAAAAAAATATCCATTTTTCCTATTTTTACGTAAAAGCATGCATTTTTTTATATTTCATGGTAATTTTCGCCAGTATTAAGGTACTCATCGTGTTATGCGACCGGTTTCTGAAACAATCGTGTGTAACAAATGCATATCTGCCACCTGATTTGTTACCCACACTAAGCACGGCCTTTTTTGAAATTGTCGTAATATTAACCACTGAAAGGTTTTATTTAAGTATCTGATAATAAGTGCTATGTATTAGTATTTATTGTGTTACCCACCATGGCAAAAAAAAAAAATGAAAGAAAAATTTATAATCAAAATACTTTGCCTCAAAAATACTGCTGATATCACTATCTGTGTTCAATTCACTTATAAACGCTTTCTCGACAAATAACTTTATTTAAGCTAAGCTACCGTTCAACCTCACACACAAAAATTCACTCTCAGACTCTTTCCCTACCACTTCTCATTCTCTCTCTTCACAGTATTACGCATCACTCGCCTCCTCTCTGTTGGAGACACAGTTATACAACACCGCTGTTGAAACAGCGCCATCTATCAGGTTGTTCCATAATTATTGACCGTAAATGAAACACGAGTCACAATGGAAGAATTTGATTTTATTCAGCAAAGTAGCCACTATCAGCATAAATACACTTCGCCCAACGAGTATTGAGCGAAATAATGCCACGGCGACACGTTAGTCAAAGACATCACGAACCCCCTAAATCGAAGCATCCTAGTTCGGAAGTTGTTTTCCCCTCACACACCAGTCTGACTGGTGAAACAAACATGTGAGAGTCAGTTGGAACTAGTTCTGGAGAATAAGGTGGTTGCGACAGAAATTTATACCCCAACTCCTGGATCTTTTGCTGGCTATCAACTGAGACATGAGATCGAACTCCATCATGCAAGATTATGGGACCTGACTTATTGATTATTGACTATATTGTTTGAGGCAAAGTTTTCTGTAGCATTCATTCAATTGACGATGGTACACGTCCGTATTAAGGGTCTGGCCTCAAGGGGGGAATTCATAAAGGACCAAATCATGACGCTTTATGCAACCACTATGTTTTTGCGCTTGCGAATGCCGTGCAACACATATTTTTCAACTACAGTCAGGATATGATGCAAGAATGGCTCTCTGACCTCGCTCTCCTGAGGAGATTTATAGGCTCCAGGTGCCGTAAACGTTAATCCTCCGTTAGGGCTTATAGTACCCAAGTTTCAAGCTTTTTCGCCAAGTCTATTGCCGCCAAAAGTCAGAAGATTGACTGTGTTGCTAAAGAGAGTTCGAATCCTAACTGTTGTACCGTTAACGTTGATGGGAACTCGACTTTCTCGTAAATGGTTCACATTACACCTCACTGGACGAACAGCTCCAGATTTGTGGTCAATCTCCATATCGTCGCTACGAAACTTGGCAAACAATCTATGGGCTGTCAGCTCACTAGTTGTGCCAACAGCAAATGCTTTGTTGACCTTGGCAACTTTTGCAGCCGTCAAATGTTCAAGCCAGAAATCGAGCCAAATCACGATTTGCACATCGCGTTGCTCTATCACCTCTGTGACGGGTTTATCCGCGTTAATTTCCAAACTAATCCTCTTGGGTTAACTTTGGGGCCAAAATTTATTCTATTTCACAGCCTCTTCGGGAAAAACACGAGATAGTTATATGCTAATTAATTCGACTATATAAAGTCTAAATTTCGTAAATGTTAGTGGGAGAGAGAGAAGGAATTGCCAAACTAAATGTAAGTATCGTCTACGGATCACTTCAACGAGCTTTGCGCGTATTTGATAGTATTATAGCAAAGTATTAGATTAATCATTAAAGGAATCAAATTAAGTACCGACCTGAGATTAGCAAGAGTTCGTCTTCTTGTCAATTCTGATAGCTGAGATTACTTAGACGGGAATATTAGATTTGAATGTTAGATTTGAGTATTAGGGTTGAGTATCAGGACCAATCTAGATATTAGAAAATCACTCCAAGGTTTCCACTTATAGATTGAACTTATGCTTGTTAATTGTGTTTGTCTGTCTTAAATAAATAATTATTGTTAGGGCTTTTGTTGATGATGATATGTTTCCTTCTACACCAGGCGCGCCGGACAATGTGAACCCAGTCCAAGATAGGACTGGGGCACGACACCTCCTTAAATGTTTCTAGTGCCCCGACTGGCATTTATATAGTGTGCGGACTTCTTATAGTGTCCACTTCCCGTTCTTGGGATGGTTGGTAATGCATCAATACTAAATCAGTCAGAACGATCTGTAGAAATTGCCTACATCGATTGTGGCCAATAATTATGGAGCAACATAATATTTTTTAAACAGTATCTATACCAAAAAAATTGGCTTAAAGGCTTTTCTTCGATGAAGAAAATCAAAGAAATGCTTGACGTTCGACTGTGGGAAAAACAGTCGGAAATCCAATTTGTGAACATCTGATATTGTAAGCGTTCTGCGAAAATTTCGTAGAAAACACTTCCTAAAATTTGAAGATACTCTTTAAATAATGATAAAATTGTATAGCATACGTTTTTTCTCCCAAATTTTTCCTCAAATTTCTTTACTAAATCATCATTAATGAGGGTTGAGATCCGTTCCCAATTGTCCTCGTGCAGTTTCAAAATGTGAAAATAACAATCAACTGTGATCAACAGAGCCTTGTTATATGATTCCTGTTTGTCTATTTGCACGCTATAAATTCAATAAGTTTAATACATAGTGCTATAGAACACTCTCATAATAAATTAGCTGTCAAAAAGCGATTGGGGAAAAATGCGTAAGTGCTGATTTGTTGTTCTGCGATGCATCAAGCATTGGACAAAATGTTACAGTCATTCGCATGCATTATGACACGCAATTCGACACTCTTTGATTTCGAAAAAGGTTTGATAGTGGGCTGCTGCAGAAATGATCGAAGCATTCGTGACGCTTCCAACAGGCTGAAGTACTCTAAGTCAAAAGCGGCTTATGCGATTGATTCACTGTTGAAAAGTGTGTGTTGACTGTCGAAATATAGCCCGATTCGACAGAATTTCAAAACAGGGCATAGAAGAGATGAGTGCTGTTGTGAACTATCCAGTAGAATTATATTTTACTGAAAGCCCACATCCATGAGGAGTTACAACAGCCATCTGGAACTATTACTTCAATGAATATCATCCTCAAAGAAACGCATTTGCTCGGTTACCCACTCAAAGCCTTTAATCGCGAAATTGAATAGCGTGGTTCGGCTAACGTTATGCAAGTCCTGGTGAGAGTGGTTCCTAAAACTAAGGAAATAGACTTTCTAGAACGAGATGAATCAAAGCTCAACCTCTTCCAATCGGATAGCTGAATCCGAGTATAGATTCTACTATAGAATGTCTCCTGCCAGGATTTGTTGTACCAACAGTGAATTTCAATGGATGTAGAGTTGTAATGCGGATCCGTTTCTTTTGGTATACCCTGCTACAGAAGTGAGGAATCTTTATTATTAGAGGGCTTGTTTAAACCAGGAACTAAAAAAGGAGGTCACCAAAAATACCCACACTACATGAGAATAACAATAACCAGTGGCGTCCACAAGGAGAGGGGGTCCTCGGGTCCATACCCTCCCAAAGCCCTTGATTTTTCCCCCATTGATTATAATCCTATGTATATAGTAAGTAAAGTTTCATTTTAAGTATTTGTTATAAATAATTAATTTTATTAATTAATGCTAAATATTCATTTAATAATTAATTTTTTTATTATTTTTTTGTTACCGAAAATCGACAAAATCAAAAGAATATGTTTTACAGTGTATTGGAGCATGATACGGGAATAGTGGACTTTAGACTTTTGACCATCCCCCTTGAAAAATTCTTGTATGCGCTATACTGGCAATAACAATCATATAACTACTAGTACGGTACGAATTTAACAAACAAGTTCCAATCTTCTTTTTTACAAATTGTAATACTAAGAAACATGTAACAACGACCGGAAAAGTAACTTTTTAGCATTATCAACGATAACACACACAACTCTCTCTCTATTGAAACTTATATAGAATTAATAAATATAAAACTAAATCTATATCTTACACATTTCTTATTTAATTCTATAAATTTCCAAATTGTTATCTAAAGAAGTGACAATTACATAAAACTAAACCTAGCCTCTATGAAGACTTCTCGTTCCTCACATATATGCCTTAGAACCAGGGGTGGTTGAATAGTGGCCCACAACGAGTTCTTTTGTAGCTCGCCCAGACAGTCCGAACAACAAATACAGTAGAACGTCATTTATCCGAACGTTTATTATCCGGGGCGTCAAATATCCAAACCAAAGTCCGGATAAGTTTTCGAATAGTGCAATGCTCAACATTTGTTTCCTGTGAGGCCAAAAGTGACGGGAAAACCCAAGATGAGGGATATTCGGGAAATTTCAGTTGTGTGTTTTAGTAAACATCTGCGCGGAATATTAGGCCAGTTTGTTTTCAAGTGTGGCGGTATATACGTGCTCTTTTGCTGAATTTGTTGATGTAGAAACCTGGATGGCATGCAATGTAGAAGACTGTGCATTTCAAATGCTAAATAATGACGAGATATTGACTTCCATGCATGAAGAATCCGACCCGTCGACGATGAAGCGGATGAAGACGAGGACAACAACAATGAAAGTAGCAATTGTCCATCAAATACTGACGCGTTGCTGCGTTAGAGACAACTATGGAGTGTTACGAACAATAATCAGAGTGCTGTCCCACTTTACTGCTGCTGAAGTGAATCAAAGACCTTGCAGTAAAAAAATGAAGGTGTACAATGGTACAGAGAAAAATAAGTTATTATTTTTGCAATCAAGGTAAAATTGCGACATTTTGCAAATATTTGGCTTTTTCTTCAAGCACGTTTCCCGCATGTGATGATTTTCAATATTTGTACAATGTCCAGTATCATACTGCATGGATCGCATTCGGTTATCTGAACAAACACGTATCCGAACGGTGTCCGGTTCCAATTGATTCGGATAAATGACGTTCTACTGTATAGAGAAAATGTTTTCCATATTTGGATTGATATGTATTTGTGTGTGAGCAAAGATTTTCTTGTATGAAAATCAAAGGGAGTAAATATAAATGCAAGTTGTTTGACATTGTGACAGTTCTATCTTAGCTCCTTTTGGGGAATTTCGGGTTTTTAAAAATTATTTTATTATAAAACCTCTCTTCGAAGAAGAGACATGATTATGTTAACTAAGACTACTGTATATACACTGCTGGCCACCGTAAATGCAACACCCTGATGGAAGCACGCAAATAACATGAAATTTACAACATGCATTAGCGGAGGTGAGATATGCAAATGATTAGAATTGCAGTGCAGACACACATCACGCACGCTGTGGCGCCACCGCAAAGCGCTATTTAAGGCTTGGAGATTTCGACGATTTCAAGTTCGACAATTGTGTTTTTCTTGTGGTTTTTTCAAAAAACGATCAGTTATGTCTCGTAAATAACAGCGATCAGCTTTTGATCAAGTATCCGAGTTCGACAGAGGAAGGATAGTGGTCTCCCGAGATTGTGGATTATCTTTCAGGGAAATCGGTAGTCGTGTTGGACGATACCAAATAACTGTAATGCAGATATGTGACCGTTGGATGCAAGAGGGTACGACGGATCGACGTGGTCGATCGCATCCACCTCAGTGCACCACTTCACCTGAGGACAAGCAAATTGTGCGCATGGCAGTGACGGATCGCTCAGTCACATCACGAACCATTGCACAGCACATTGAGTCTGCAAAGCATCATTCAGTGACTGCGCGTACCATTCGACGCCGTTTACAGCAGAGTGGTCTGTCCGCAAGACGTCCATTGCTTGGTCTACACTTGACGCAGAACCAAAGACGTCTCCGACGCCAATGGTGCGATGAAAGAAGGATGTGGGCGGCAGAATGGAATGAAGTTGTCTTTACTGACGAGTCACGCATCTGTCTGCAACACCACGATGACCGGATTCGAGTCTGGAGACACCGTGGAGAGAGGATGCTGAACAGCTGCGTTATGCACCACCACACTGGTCCTGCACCGGGTGTTATGGTATGGGGCGGTATTGGATATCACTCTCGCACTCCTGTAGTACGTATTGCCGGTACTTTAAACAGCCAGCGCTACATCTCCGAGGTGTTGAAGCCAGTTGTCCTTCCTTACCTTCAGGGCTTGGCCACAGCCATATTTCAACAGGATAATGCGCGACCACACGTGGCACGCATTGTCGAAAGGTTCTTCGTCAATCACCAGATTGATTTGCTTTCCTGGCCGGCTCGCTCTCCGGATCTTTCGCCGATAGAAAACATGTGGTCCATGGCTGCTGAACGATTGACCCAGATTACACCCCCACCCCCAGCTTCCACACCAGATCAACTTTGGCAACGTGTGGAAGCTGCTTGGTCTGCTGTACCCCTAGAACACATCCAAAGTCTCTTTGAATCAATGCCGAGGCGTGTGGCAGCGGTGATCTCCAACAATGGCGGCTACTCAGGCTACTGATTCTGGGAGGAACCACACTTCACAGAAGTCTATAAATTTAATCATTTGATACTTGGTCAACATGTTATCTACAAAATAAATTTTGTTGTTCTATCTCTTGTCTTTCTTGGTGTTGCATTTACGATGGCCAGCAGTGTAGTTTAGTTTTTAAGGTTAGTGAGAGAGATAGGTTAGGCTGCTATCGGAGCAAAGATTAATCAAATTGAATGTGAAGCGCGGATAATATTTGCTAATTGAACTACTTAAGACGACGAATTGTCACTGAGATTAAATCTAGATTAAATAGATAAGAAGTCAAAGTGATCGCTTTAAGTGTGGTTAGTATACTAGTTTTCTCATATCTCGCTTACCTTGTTTACTGTCGATTTAGTGATGATTTGAAGGCACTCTTAGTCTGGATCGATTGCATTAGTGTGGTGATTAATATTGTGAATAAATAAGATTATTTTTTTGAACTTTGACTAGTGTTCCATCAGTGGCGTAACGAAAAATAACTGCCCCCCCGCAAGTTCACGTCTTGGGCCCCAAGTCGGATCTGATATTTATATATCTATCTATCTATCTATATATATATATATATATATATGTAATATACTATATATATATATTTGTTTATACTATATATATATATATATATATATACTTGCTAGAGAAAGTAAGCATTTACTTACTACTGCTTACACAAACAAAAAAAATATTTTTTAAGACCAGAATTTGAAATTTTTTAAAATTATATTATATTTAGTTCATTCTAAGTATTGAGAACAACAAAAGTAAACTCGGTTTGCTTTCATAGCTTTTAAAATAGAGACAGGTTTGTAGCGATAACAACAAAAATCAAGTAGAAAAAATCTGAGTTCATAGTTTTAGTAGTAATTATAAAATTTATTTAAAAAGGATAATAAGCTATTAAATAGCTGGTTGGATAACATCTTTTGAAAACATCCAGAAGTCGTTTCGGCATTGAATTAACAAGTCTAGTGGTTTCTTCATGTCTTATCTTCTCTCATTCATCCTTAAGAACACTCTTCAACGTATCCTTGCTAGATGTATTGTGCTTACGAATCCTACGCTCCAGAAAATCCCATAGGTGTTCTATAGGATTCAGACCAGGTGACTGCAGTTGACTTGGGACAAAAGCTTCACAATCTCAGTGGCATGCTTAGGATCATTGTCGTGTTGGAAACGAAACAACAATCCTAGGCCGAATTTGGTGGCATTTTCTTTTAAATTGTTTTCAACACATCGAGATAATCCTATTTGTTCATAATTGATTCGATATATTCCAACTTACCAACATCATTGCTCGACATGCGCCCCACACCATAACACCACCGCCGCGCCACCGTGCTTTACCGTTAGTTCTAAATGCACTTTTTGAAGCGCGGCGCAAAGTTTTCTTCATACCAATTTACGACCTTTTATGCCAAAAATGCAAAATTTGCCCTCATCGGAGAATATCACAGTCCTCCAGAACTCCAGAGGCTTATGAATATGTTTTTTTGCGAAAGTTATCCGTTTCAGCTTGGTGATCAATGAAATATAAGACTTTCTGCAAGACAGTCGACTACGGTATCCGGCCTTTTTCGAGATTTTTCTTGCAGTATCCGCGCAAATGTTTTTCTTAAACCTCTCGTGAATGTCTCTTTCTATTTAAGTTGCATTTAAAAGTGGATTTTTCCCCACCAAGGATATCATACTTGGTTTTTCTCTGATTGTGAGTTTAGATGGACGACCTGAACGAGGTTTGGATGTGTAAACTTCTGTAGATTTAAAGATATTAATAACACGCTGGAATAAGTGGATACTGCCATTTAAAGGATCAGGCAATATCTCGACGCGACTTTTCCCATCTTTCCATATTTTCACAATGATTTTACGCTACTGATACTGATTTCCTTCCTTTTATTTTTCATATCCTTGAATTGCTTCGTATCTCACAAAAACGTTAAAATTATTGCGTCACAACTTTCTTAAGCTATTTTACTTGATAACGGAATACAAAAACTCGGTTAACCTATAACGCCTGTTGATAAAAATTTCAAGAATCAAGAATATTTCAAATTGTGAACGCACACTTTCTCTGCTTACGATTTGTGTACTTTGCTACAAAACTCCCGTTATCTTATGTAGTTTTAATTCAAAATTAACGAATTCTTGCAAGCTCAATATTTAAATAATAATAAACAAATTCATGAAATATTGTTAGAAAAAAATTATATTTCTATTAAATTTTACCTTTTTTCTGTGTGATTTGTTATGGGTAAACGCAACTTTTTCAAGCAAGTGTATTTTTTTGAAAAAAAGGATTGCTAAACCATAACATAATGTACCTTTACACATCAAGCAAAAATATTTAATATTAAACTTATAACTGATTACAAAATCAACCGGAGTCTGAGTAAACGAAGTAAAAAAATGTATGACATAAGAGAGAAAAAAAATTATTCATTAATATGGAAAATCTAACGACAGATAACCTGGTAACTGGAAAAAAAACGAACACTAAAACATTGTAAAATAATTTTCGGACGAACTCTGTAAAATAATTTTCGATGTGAAATTCTTACGAAAAAAAAAAGTATCACAGACCTTAATCTTGTTTTCTGCATCCTGGGATGAGCTTGATCTAAAGTTTGATTATATTCTAGCATAATCCTGCAACTTTTTATAAGAAGAGTTCTTTGTATTATGCAAAAGTGATTTCATGAAAAAAGAAATAAAAAACTGATACATTCCATTATGCTTTCTTCTCTCATTATACTTCATTTGATTGAATACTCATAAACCTAGACCAAATTTTCATTTAAAATCCTTCCTGTGCTTTTTCAAGTATCGTAATATTATTTTACTTGAAAAATGCATAACAGGTGTACGTTATTTACGACTTCGCGAAATGAAAATGAAATACATGGGGTGGGGACTAAAGACGACGATTTATTGCTTCGTGAAAAAAAAAAGTAAATCATATCCCCCCCCCACCCCTCCCTACAGCTGATGTAAGGTATACTGTAATAATAACAGTGAATTTTTATATCTTCCTAGCATTTTATCGGATTCTCAGTCTGATTTTTGTTTTATCTCTGTCAGTAATTTAGGTTTAAAAAGATAACCCGCTGAAGAAAAGTATATCTCTCTCGTCACGGGGATTACAGCAAATAAAAAAAAATGTTTTTTGGTTTGGTTTTGGATCAAAGATATCTAATAAGTGAATGAATTTAGATCGCCAATTGGAAAATCGCTTAAAAATTCGATTTTAAAAAATGCAAAGAGAATTTTGAGAAAATGTACGTTAATGGCGTCAGTCAGGCTTTGCCCCCCCCCCGCAGTGCGGGGGTGTACGTTACGCCACTGTGTTCCATACAATCCTCCTACATAACTAGGCTCTCAGGGGAGAATATTACAACTTTAATTTGCGATGAGAATTTCAACAAGCGATCTCTACCTCCTGAATAAAAAAAAAATCGCAGAAACAAGTGAGAAGGACATTTATCTCATCAAACTGATTCTATGATTAAATCTTCTCGCTTTAAATGATATGAAATTGATTAAAAAATCAAATTAAACTTTCACTATTTTATTAAACTTAAATTTATTTTGTCGGGGCTGGGTGGCGTAGTTGGTTTGTCGCTGGCCTAGTTCGTCTAAGGTTGCGGATTTAACCCTGGCCCAAGTCGGTGGATTTTCATAATGCTGAAAATCGACAGAGGCCATGTCGCATGATTATGCGGCATGTAAAAGATCCCTAGAGTGTCTGTTTGGTTTCGGTGCTCTCGGCAAAACTAAATCCTAGTACAGGTTTGCATCGTCAGTACTCAGGTGTCTCCCTCTGGGGAGGAAACTGGGTGTCAAAATTACCTGTGTCGATTGGTATCCGCCTATAGGGTGCCGCACTAAGAAGAGATAACAGCTCCTGGAGAATGTACTAGGTGTGCAATGGTAGAACACCAACTGGTAACCCCATTAGAAATAAAAAAAAATATTTATTTTTGTAGTGCAATGTATACCTTTTCTGCGATGAAGTCCTTTTAAAAAGAAAAGTGCGGCCCTCCGATATCCTCCACTTTTACAATGGGGCCCTAGAACGAAAACAATTGCTCCAACCTGCCGTAGAATTATTGTAACAATACCTGGTGTGCTCAACGCTGATACCTACTACACCATTCTATAGATGATCAAGTGCCTACGTTTTAGCAGTTTTACGGGATAATCCGATGTTGATTCTAGCACTGTAACGGGCCTATCCACGTTTTTCCTAATAATCCTCTTGGGGAATAACTTTCTTTAAATATTATTTAATTGAAAACTTCCTCCCGAGAAGAAGACGCGGTCTATGTAAATTATGCCATGTATTAAGTATTAGACTTCGGGTTCGAGTCGGAGAGAGAGTGGTTAAAAGCTAAGGGATAGCGTGAAGGTTAACTTAGAGCTAGACGAGAACACTTGGTAGGATGATTTGATCAATTAGTTGTTAAATTGGATTCGGACCATTTGGATTGGATTACTTTAGAAATTATCTTCAAATATAAGACGTTGTATTGCCTGGAAGTGCTAAGTGTAAGTGATCCGACTTATTATTTCTCCAATTTTCTCGTCTATTTCGTAATTGCTCCATATTTATTAATTGGTGCATTTCTTAATTTAGGTTGATGAATTTGTATCGTTGGTAGACTAGGTTGTCATAGTAAATAAATTGTATTGTTTTGACTATGGCTAGTTTTCCTTCTAACTCTCTCACACCAGTGGATGGGATAGTCCATCCATTACAGTACGACAATCCCAGCTGCATGCTGGGAGGCCTACCGTGGTCTGGTATGATGACAATTGAGAATCAGCAATGGAACTGGCAGGCCAAGAACCCAAACCTTAACACTATGGAGCTCTTAAGGAACGAGTTTCTTTAACGCGAACTGAAAGGGTGCTCACGCTAACCGAAATTGAAGATACACGGATCTTCTCCAATATGAATAGGAAAAAAATAACGATGACCGTCTCACACATACAGCGATTGGTGGAAAGCACAAGTCTGGAAGGTCACCTTTTGTTGAGGATCCACCATTTATTAATAGTACGTAAACATCTTTTTATATCCCAGGTGTGCAATTATATTTTGGTAGATGCCTTTATAATCTAAAAATAACACCCAAAGGAAAACAAAAGAAAGTGCAATTTCCCCAAAATATCTCACCTAATCATGTGCATAAATGAGTATCTAGATTTGATTAATGGAATTTGTTCAAGCCTTGTCTACATACTCATTGATCATATGTGAAAAAACATGCAAGCGCTTTCATTAAATATAACGTCTCATATCTCATGAATATTTATCTCATGTGTCAAGGAACACCATATTAATATTTAATGAAATTGCAGATCGAGCGTTAAACAAAGGGAAAAAAAATGGAAAAAAATTAAGAATACTTAATTTCACGCCTTTTATTTTGTAAAAAAGGAAATTTCGAATGATGCTTTATGTTAGGGGTGGGCAGACTTTTCCAGGGTACGGGCTACTTCCTTTTTCAAGGTGCTGCGGTCCACCCAGTCTCTAGTCTAGTTGGCAACGGTGTTCCACAAATATGTTTCTTTTAGTATGCACGTCTTAAGTCTTAATAAAAGAGGTCACCCCAAAATGTCTTGGCGGTCCACCGGTCGATCGCGATCGACTTAATGCTTACCCCGGCTTTATGTTATTTAACATGAAAGATCTTCACAAGGGAGAAGTATTCAGCATTACTGCATGTATTCTTTTTTAATGAAGCTTTAAAACAGAATATATAATTTCATACTAATTGATACTTTATCTAACATTATCGGGTATGAAAACATGTATTCGCTTGTGTTATACACTTTGTAAATTGTTTTTGTTACTAAAAGTTGAGTCCTAGTCGTCGACCTTGCCAGAGGATTGATGGAGCTAAGGGCGGGAGTGGCTTAATGGGGAAAATAATATGTTGTATTCGATGTGTTCCTTGATGGCATTAAAATTAAGACACATTATCGCTTTTACAAGAAGTCCTTCTCGAGGGTTTGAGTTAAACTCTGTAATATCCACGTTTCTAGAGGCCTTGAGCCGTTGGGGCAGATTTTTCAAAATTAAAATAGCCGTTTCATTTTCTTGGTTTTTAAACCGAATATCTGACTAGATAGAAAAGGCCTTTCACATCTCACAACAGCGTTATTAGACGGTCTATCCTTTCCATAAACAGTCGTTGATTCATGGTCAATTTTCTGGACACTAACCTTCCAAAGCAGAAATTAACCACACTATAAGCCTATTCAGTGTACGGCTTCCTGAAACAAAACAAATCAACGAAATATATTTTATCTTAAGTGTGAAATTTTAAATTAACAGACTGTATTGCTAAAATCGAGGCAGAATCTTATCTTAAGGAAATTTTACAGGAAGACCTCTGGAGCAATGATTTCCAAAGTGGTCTATATCGACCCCCAGAGGCTTATGACGATCTGCAAGGGGTCCAGGTTAGCGAAAAAATTATTTGGGGTTCCATGAGATGTAAATGGGGATCTACGACAGTGGCTCTCATTACAACACATCATGAATTTAATTTGTAGAAAAAATTTTACCAAATTGAATCCAGATTTTTCCTATATTTAACAGATTTATTTACTAAATTTAATGAAGTTAATTTGCAGTTACAAGAACCAGCGTTTCAGTGTTTCTTGCCAGAATTAAGCTGAAGGAGTATAATATTGGAAGGAGTATAATATTAATTTTCTAAGTTTTTCAATTGGCCACAGACAATTTGCCAGGAAAACGGCGTTTTAACCTATATTCAACATTTAAATGCCCTTTATTCAGATTTCGAAACTAGATTTGAGAATGTTTTGAACTAGGGTAATTATCACAGTAGGCAATGAATTCATACGGTCATATTGGGAAAAAAATGTCGTATTACAAGAGGAACTGATCGGAATAGGCAGTAGCGGAGATCTTAAAGTAAAGCTTAGAAACGGATGTCAGAAATTTTGTCTTTAATAAATTCACCTGTTGTTTCTCCCAATTTATCGGAGTATTAAAAGAAAGTTTTTAATTTCTTTTCCTATGAGGATCAGTTTCAGCTCGGTCACCAAACTCTAATAATGATAAAAAAAAGACTGGACGAGGAGATTTAGGGTTAAATCTGATGCCAAATGTTGAAAAATTGTTATTGAAGCAACAGATTCATCTCTCTCATTATAAACATTTGTTTCGTGATCAGTTATTTTTTTTATAATAATTAAATTTTAATTTGATTAAAATGTGTTTCTTAATTATAAACACTTTACTTCATTACAGTTAAAAATTTAAATCTTCAAAGTAAGTAGCTCTATACCAGCTGTCAAAAAGACAATTTTGATAAATTTGCAAAATTCATATTAGGTAAGCTGGGGTTTACCCAAAACCGAAGAGCATAGCAAAGGGTCTATGAGACAAAATGTTTGGGAACCTCTGCTCTAGACTAAAAAGTCTTAGGACACAAATGTGAACATTTTGAATTGATTTATTCGAATTGCATTGATTTCTATGCCTAAACGATTCACTGACAGGAATTTTTTTTATACAGTACCAGATGAATAATGCACGACATACAGCCTTGAATAAAACTGGATTTCACAAAACTAGATTAGAATATCGGCCGTTGAATTTCATCTTATTCACACACACCAACTGTGAGATTATGACAGAGTATAAATAGCTGATACATAGAAAGAAAAATCCTCCCCAGATATTTCAATGTTATCCTATTAAAGCACACACAAAACTCTAATAAAAAATGATGATATCACGTGTCAATTTTATATATTCTTACGTTGATCGGGGGGGGGGGGATTCGAGGATTTTATGCAAATCAGTTGCAAAGAACAAGAGAGTTCTTTAAGAGCGATGAGAATTTATTGTCTCAAAAACAATCTTTGAAGTACTGGATTCATCAGCAATCTTCTCAGAATAAATCTCATAAGGTCTTCACACTTTCAACAGCTCTCAGACACAATTATCAGTGTCTAAAATACACGCATGTAAAAGATTATTCACAAGCAGCCCTCGTCCTACTCAACAGCCGGACTTATCGCTAGTCAAAACAATTATAACTAATCGCCGGTCGAAACAAGACCGACTCGTTTCGGCGAGTATATCTCTATTAATAGACCTCGTGGATCTTTCGAGAAAGAACCGATTACGTCAGAGATCGTGAAATTAGTGGTTTTCTCCACTAATTTCTAGAAGAATCCATAGTGTCCCGAACTCGCCAAAAATGGTCGCTAAATTGGTTACCAAGTCGCCAATTTGGTCACCAAAAATGATGCCAACTTGGCTCCATCTCCAAAATTTCGCCAAGTTTCCATTGAATCGTTATTATAATGTAAGAGACGGCATTGCCTGCAAATATATTACAATTTTATCATACATTAAATATAATATAGAGTAATATAAATACATTATTCATCCAAAAGCAGACTATTCACACTATGTTACACAAAATTCGTAACAATATAAACATGTTTACATGCATAATCATACTCCTAACACAAAAATTCTGAGACACAAAAATACACCCGACTCTCTCCCCCCCCCCCCTCGATTTTGAAACAACACGGCACACCAATTTAATTTTTTAACACGAATTCTTTTTTTTTTACACAAACTTTTTGTTCTAGCACGAATTTCAAAAAAATTTGGGGGATTCATGCTCTTTGGATGAGGATGATTTGATCGAATTTATGACTGTTTATGATAATGATGAAATCGCAGGTGAAGTTCAGCTATGAACAGCTGATTGAATTCGTGAGGGTTCGAAATTTGCTACAAGTATGTTAACGTAATCATAAGTTTTGTGTTACAGGATATCAAGAATTGCGTAAGGGACTTGAGAAACCATAAAAAACAGCCTTAACGAAGAAATTCTTCATTTGTGCATCAAAGCCGATAGTTGTGCTAGACCAGGGGTGGCCAACCTTTTTTGGAAGAGTGCCACTATTTGATGAAAAATAATTATGCATGCCACTTTCAACTTTTCCAACCAACAAATATGGAGGAAAAAGAATGTTACTTATATGTTTATTATGGGGTTTTTAAGTAAATAGCAAATTTTTAATGCAAATCTATGTAGTCAAAATTTAATATTAATATTATAAATAAGACGAATTAAAAACTTAGGTTTCACTGTTAATAAACTTTTTACAAGCTCAATCAATTAGGATAGCTATATATATATAATAAAAATGAGCAATTTGTATCATTCAATTCAAAATAATTATTAAACTAATAACTATTATTTTGAATTGCTACTTTTTTTTTTACCAAGTATATTAGAATTATCTCTCTTGCGAATCTAACAAAATTAGGTTATTATAGGTGAACTTCAGCCAGTTTAGAGTGATATTTATTTTATTATATTCGTAGCAGAAAATATATATATATATAAAAAATATATATAAATATGTATATATATATATATATTTATTCACTAACATATTTTGATTCAAATTTTGAGATATTTTGTCTGAGACAACTCCACTTGTAAAAAATAGTTGTATATCTTTTCAAAATTTTTAATTTTGAAAAATGGTTAATCTTTTAATTTATAATAAATGGTTAATCTTTTTCACAATTTTTCAGTAAGTCTTCGCGTTCCACCGTGCCACATTGTGAAGACCTACTGTGTTGGGCGGCGATGCACGTTAAATCTGTCGAGAGCTCAAACGTCCTCCCTTTGGTGTGGTGTGGTAGTTAGGAGAGGAGGTGCCAGCTCAGGATCGTCCTCAAATTACGTGGTTCAAAATTACGAGGTCCGTCGCCAAAAGAACTTGCGTGTAGCTGAACAGTGCGACGTTAATATTCACTCACTCACTCACTATAGATTAAATTTTTCACTGTACACTAATTTTAATTTTTTTGTAATAAAAATGAATTTTGTTTTATATATGTATAACATGCATTTTATCAGTACTTTTTTGCACGGTTTTCTGGGAAATTATTTAGAGAATTTTCATCTTCACGATTTTTTAAAATAACCCGTAACCTCGTATCCCCAAATGTACCATAAGTCGCATGTATTTTTTTACACGGTGTTTTGAGAAAAACGTATCTACCGTGTAAAAAAAAAAGACTTAGGCCTATACTTGGAAAAATAGGGAATTTGCCCAGGAGAATGTAAGTCATAAAAAAAGTGTATTTATATTTCTTGAAATCTTTTAACATTCACGTCATGTGTTTATTAATTTTTTACTGATTCCTCAACGGGTTTCTCGAGCATTTAGCATTAATTATTCTCGAATTTTGCATAAAATATTTATCATGAATTGCTACGAAAAATGGAGATGAATTGAAAATTTATGTTGCATAGTAGATTAAACTGATTAAAATGTAGAAGTTGTATGCTTGCCATGCAATGAACAACTGAAAACTAATTTTTTATCTACTTATTTTATCTTGTTAATGCTTATTACTCTATTATTTGTTACTTTAATTGCACATAGTTTTGAATGAACGTATATTTCTCTCAAACTTGAATATTTACATTCAAGGTCAAACTGAGGTAAAAAATGAGATTAAATTTTTAGTGAAATTATTCATTCGAATTGTTAATTTCTTTCATTTAAATTATTTATTCGAATTAATCTAGAACTTATTTAATTTGAATTTAAATTCTTAATATTGCTCTAGTACTCTGAGAAAATCAGGCAATTTGTACTAAAATATTTAAAATTGTAAATATATGCGCATGTTTGAAATTTTTTGATAAACTTTAAAGGCTCATGAGGACTCTGGATGTTAATATTTTCCATACAGAGTTATGTATTTTACATGTGTAGTAAAAACTCTTGACTCTGACCACTAATTGGACTCGCCTCTAATAACTGGGAAAGTTATGAAATACTGTTTTATTTCAAGCCAGTGGGTGAGAGAGAGTTTATTAACTTCGCATTTTTTCGAACTACGCTAAAGCTTTTGGTGACGAACCTCGTAATTTTGAACCCAAGAGCAAAGGAAGAGGGTGTGGCCTCGGTTTTCTAGTTGTAATATCTTTCCATTGCTTTTTTCATTTTTTATTTTTTGCTTCTCAACTTCGTGTTAACAGCCGACAGAATTATCTCGCTTCTGAATACAATCAAACCAAACGCAGTCCGTCGTGTTAAAAAAAACCCAAGAACTTGGCTCTTGGTACTGCAAATCAAGCCCTGTGCGTCGGGCTAAAACAAAGGAACTTGCTTTCCTTAACACCAAATTCAGTTCAGCACCCTCGCGCTCCAAAACTGAGGGACTCTCTCTTCCCTTGTCCGTCTTGTTCGAAGGTCAACCCCCTTCTCGCTAAGAAAACAGTAACCCACTCCCGAAGATGCGGAGAACTGCATCAAACATTCCATAATATACCACCAACAGTAGCCAGTGAGGGAGTGAGTGAATATTAACGTCGCTCTCTTAAGGTATACAAGAGGGCTTTTGGCGATGGACCTTGTAATTTTGAACCATGGTCAAGTGACGCGGACGACACCAGAGCTGGCACCTCTTCTCTTAACCACACAATACCAACGGGAGGACGTTTAAGCTCTCGACGAACGTGCATCGCTTCCCTACATGGCGGGTCTTCTGTAGTACTAGACTCGAACTCTTGGCACGCCTCCGTTACCTTGACCACTAGGATACCGCGGCCATCATTATTCGGGGAACTAATATAAGAGATAATATTTTTTAAATAGAAAGGGAAAATAAATCTACATTAAAGATACTTAAATAACACGTCAAGAGGGAAAGATTTTGACGGCTACATAAATCTGAATTATTAATACTATGCGTGTATGTTATGGACGCGAACTATCCTGACACAATGGCGTAACGTACACTCCCGCATCGCGGGAGGGGAGGGGGGGCTGAATTCTAAGGGGCCCAAATGCTATGTTATCTTATGGTCTTGTAGTCCTTTGTAAGATCCAGCATGGAGCCCAAAACCTGACTTTGCTGGGGGGACTAATATTCTCCGTTACGCCACTGTCCTGATAGAATGATCGCAATCTCAAAGCTCCACGGAGATATTTTTTTTTGTGTTAAAAATTCGTCGAGGTGATTCGACTAAAAATACACAGATAGAGCCCGAAGTATGTGTTAGTATCGAAGTTACTGCCCATTAAGAATAGATAAAACTCCGAATGTTATTTCCATCATAGACAGTGAATTTATGTAGTATATACAGTCGTAAAATATAATATAACATTCCCTCTCTCCCATAATAATTTAACGATTAAACTTCCAGCCAGCTATGTTAGTGCAAATAAATCACCAATGTCACCCTTCATTACGGCGGTGCCTCGTGTTCTTGGCATAAGAATTTATATAATATTTGGAAACGAGACTTGAATCAAAAGAGTCATTTTTTTTATATGAGTATTATAAATATGAGCATAATTTGAATCTTAAAAATTGATTAAATATTTGCTTCCGTCTAATATCGTGTTATCGAATTATGATTGATCATTATTGGTATCAGGAAATATTTTAATATTTGTGAAATAATTTGTTTCGAAAAATTTAAAAATTTTAGTTTTAGGAACACAATTGATATTCTGTTCCGTCTTCGGATAACTGTTTTATGTAATCTTAGATTTTAGCTAATGTTGTAATTTTTTTCTGAATATTTAAGGCTTCCCAATTTATATTATTTATTGATTCCTTTACAGAGTTTGTTGCCTTGTGTTGTGTGTGTGTGTGTGTGTGATGGAAGTTTAATCAAATATAAGCCACCTTATTTTAGATAGATTTGATGTAAGTTTATGCTGCAATTTCTTTTTCAATTTAAGTCTGTTTGATATTCAATATTAAATCATTTATGGCAATATATATTTAATGGTTTCTCTACTGTATAGCGGTGGATTTACAATTTGCTAAGCTAATATTAGTATTCGTTATTACGTATTAGATCAAAAAATGTTTTGTATCTTCATTGTTTAGACAGGGGTACCCAAACTTTATTTCTGCCAGGCCGCATACATATGTTACCTATTTAACGTGGGCCGCAGCATGAGAATTAATGGAGGGGGGGGGGTAGAAATGCCTTAAGACCAAGATAACATAGAAAATTTAAACCGTGGAAATTGATCAAAATATTAAAACTCTTATTATTGTTTTTTTAATTACTATGTTATATATTTTTTTATTTTTGTTACCGAATTTTTCTAAATTGGAAGCATTTAAGAATCCCTCTTTCACAATTTCTGCATCAATAAACGGTTTCATATGATTACCAATGATAGAACAAATTTCATAGGGTGCCTTTGTTATCACCTTGATATTACCACTGACAAAACATTTTTTGCTGT